>JAANYP010005057.1:0-51622 GCA_020465985.1 Centrapalus pauciflorus
GTAGAATCCGCTTCACAGCTTTCATATGCATCTCCTTCGGATTTGCTTGAAACCTAGCACAAATACACACAGCAAACATTATGTCAGGTCTTGAAGCAGTTAAATACATAAGTGACCCAATCATGGCCCGATATAAAGTCGGATCCACATCGGTATCACTTTCAGTACCCGGCCCGAGATTGTGATTTACTTGAATCGGCGTGCTGAAGTGGGCAGTCAACTTAGTTCCCTCCATCCCAAACCGTTCTAATATGTCATAGACATACTTAGTTTGATGGATAAACATCCCTTCCTTTTTTAGGTCAACGTGTAACCCTAAAAAGAAATTCAACTCCCCCATAGCACTCATCTCGAACTTGGACTTCATCACCTTCTCAAAATCTTTGCACATTTGTTCGTCTGATGATCCAAAAATGATATCATCGACGTACACTTGTACCAAGATAAAGTGTTCTCCTTTCCTCTTCACAAATAGAGTACTATCTATCCTACCCCTTTCAAAACCGTTTTCTAAAAGATGGTTGGATAAAGTCTCATACCACGCCCTAGGTGCCTGATGTAATCCATAAAGAGCCTTATCTAAGCGATATACTCTATCAGGATATTTAGGATCTGTAAATCTGGGCGGTTGTTCTACATACACCAACTCCTTCACTTTCCCATACAGGAAAGCACTCTTAACGTCCAGTTGATATACCTTAAAGCCTTTGAAGGAGGCCAACGCTAGAAACAACCTAATGGCTTCCAGCCTTGCTACTGGTGCAAAAACTTCGTTGTAATCGATTCCCTCCTCTTGGTTGAAACCCTTTACAACTAATCTCGCCTTGTTGCGCGTGACTATACCCCGATCGTCTCTTTTGCACTTAAAAACCCATTTGGTTCCTATTGCAATCTCCCCTCGAGGTAACGGAACTAACTCCCACACTTCTAGTTTCCTAAACTGTGAAAGTTTTCCTGCATCGCTTCAACCCAGGAGTTATCCTTAAGTGCCATTTGCACATTCTTAGGCTCTACTTGCGATATGAAACATGAATAAAGACATGTGTGATATGCCTCGGAGTCGTTTATCATCGACAACAACACGGTGTTGTTATTTACACTACTCCGAGTCTTCACACCCTCGTTAGGATTTCCTATGATGCTTTCTATTGGATGGTTCTTGTTAATCCTAGAGGTCTCTATTTCATCAACCCTTAGATTATCTCCTAAGTTGGATCCTATTTCACCTAAAGGTGGAACAGGCTCAGCTTCTACATTTTCCTCCTCACGGACGTTTTCCTCAGAGTTAGAACTTGAAGCTTGAGTATGATTCTCAGTGTTAGGTGCCTCTTGATCAGCAACTTCTGGAGATCCATCTACAGTCGCAGTAGGCTCGGACGTAGATTCGAACGTGGTCCTTGGAAAGATTTGGCCATCGTCGTTCAGATGCAACGTCGCCATGTCCTTCTCAATTGTACCTGCATTATCATCCAGAGGAATGTTAAATGACTCAAATAACTTATCATAGTCAAATATCCATTCCGGACAAGTTTGGGGTTCATGTGTATAACTTGTGACTTCAATGTTATACACAATCTCCACAGTACCAGTTGTTTTGTTAAACACCCGTTTGTTTGGTGAGTTTGGCACATAACCTAGGAAGTATCCTTCGTCAGCCTTTTCACCAAACTTCGGTTGATGCTTTGTTCTTAAAAGTGTGCATGGTACTCCAAACGGTTCGAATCCAGTTAAGTTAGGTGGCCGTTTATTCAAAATTTCATAGCATGTTTTGTTCAATGATTTGACTGTAAGGACTCGGTTTAAAATGTGGCACGCGGTATTCACTGCCTCCCCCAAAACATGGTAGGAAGCTTTGAATCCGAAAGCATAGTCCTTGCAGCCTCAATCAAAGTTCTATTTTTACGTTCGGCCACCCCATTCTGTTGAGGTTCATATGGTGCACTGAATTGATGCACTATGCCCTTTGATAGGCAATATACACCAATTACAGTGTTTTTGAATTCAGTTCCATTATCACTACGAATATATATAACCCTAGTTCCGTATGAGTTCTCCACTTGGTCCAAGAACCCGATGAGCCTTGCAGCCGTCTCGTCCTTCGTACCTAAAAAGAAAACCCAAGAAAAACGTGAGTAATCGTCGGTGATAACTAAGCAGTACCAACTACCTCCAATACTCCTTTTGTTGATTGGGCCGAAAAGGTCCATGTGCAACAGATCGAATGTTTAGGCTATGGAATTCTGCTTCTTGGACTTGTGTGTCTTCTTGTGCTGTTTGCCCTTCATGCAAGGTAGACACTTATCCTCGAACTGAAAACTTTTCATGGGCACACCCTGCACCAGTCCATGCTTCGTTATGTAATTCATCTTTCTCAGGTGCAGGTGAGCCATGCGTCTGTGCCACAGTACGGATTCCGTCTCCGAAGCTTTGGATAGTAGACAGATTGGCCCCATCGAAGTCTTTGGCTTGTTCATATCCAGCATGTACAAGTCGTTCTTCCTTGGCGCCCGCATCAACACCCATTCTTCAGGAATTTTGAATCCAGGCTTTAGCACTAACGCCTCAGTGTCAATAAATAACACCGAGTTCTTCTTATCACAGATTTGAGAGACACTAATGAGATTATGAACCAGTTTATCAACGTGATAAACTTGATCCAAAGTAATTGTCCCATTAGTGACTTCTCCAGTTCTAGTGATATGTCCACCCTTGTTACCCGCGAATGATACGAATCCCCTATTACCTCCCTTGAAGTCTGTGAGTAGACTTCTTTCCCCCGTCATGTGCCTGGAGCAACCACTGTCGACGAACCACTTGTTGTTTGGACCGGTAGTTATCTCCTGCACATGAAAGAAAAGAGGTTAGTTATCACGGGGAACCCAAGCCATGACTGACTTGGTAATACCATTCTCGTCCACATACGTGAACTCTTTCAAGTACCCATCTCGCCTTTCAGGTGACTTGGGCCATTGAACTGAATTCTGTTGTGGTGCCGAGTGATTTAAGTTCACTCGTTGCCGTGGTGTAGGCATTTGTTGTGGAGCTCTGGAATAATTTCTATTATATGCCATTTCTGACTGTGATCCTTGAGCTCTTACCGGTGCATATTGTCTAACTGGAGTATGAGACCTAACTGGAGTATGTGACCTGCTAGGTGTGGTGCTCCTATAGACTTGTTGTGGTGATGACCTAGATTGATTAAAGACACGATTCGGTGAATTTGTCCTAATCACTTCCTTTGGTCCAACCTTAACCGGTGTGTTTTTCACAACTTGTTTGGGTGCGGCCTGCACAGTTTTCTCGGTAGGTTGAGAACTACTGCTGCTTGCCACACTGGGTGAGGGCTTAACAGGTGTTGGGTTCACTGTCTTAGGGGTAACATCTGCTTTCCTAAGTGGACAGTGAGAAGCAACATGCCCTTTCTCGTGACATCTAAAGCAAGACATCTTATCCATGGACTTTTTGGTTGTTCCCTTAGATCTAGGTGTCTCACTAGTGTCTATCTCCTTTGGTACCGCTATGATGTCTGACTCGTCGACCTGGTCAGCCCATGAAATTTTCTGTTTTCCTGCAGGTGTTTCACTGGAGGAAGACACAAATTTCACTTTCTTGACCTTGACGGTTGAGTCAGCCACCTGAGGTGTATTTTCAACTGTAGGCTCTGGTGTCGGTTCAGGTAGGTCCTCTAAGTCTACAGACTTGTCAGTTTTCTCCTGAGGCTGAGGCACATAGTTCGCATTGAATGTTGGAGGAATTTCGTGAAAACCTAGACCTACGGGCTTCTTAGACTGTCGTTGGGCATGTAAGACTTTCCCTAGATTTAAGCTTGAATTCCTAAACTTCTCCAACTTGTTGTTTGCCTCTGCTACCTTAACCTTGGTCTCAGCTAGCTCTATATCCTTGTCCTTAAGACTTTTTGTTAAGGCCTCTACGTGCTCATACATAAGTTCTATCCTAACACACTGCTCGCTGAGTTTGTCTTTTAGAACTACCACGTCTTGAGCATCAGCCTTAAGTTTTTCTTTTAAATCTTGCTTTATATCATTTAGGCTAGCGTTTTCAATTTTTAAATTCTCATTTTGAGCAGCTATGCTTTTATGTGATTCTAAGACTAGATTTAACCTATCATTAGAAGTAGCACACAAAGCACATAATTCACGAAATAAGGAATAA
This sequence comes from Centrapalus pauciflorus, assembly GCA_020465985.1. Lineage (NCBI taxonomy): Eukaryota > Viridiplantae > Streptophyta > Magnoliopsida > Asterales > Asteraceae > Centrapalus > Centrapalus pauciflorus. Next base: position 4,174 of record JAANYP010005057.1, read on the forward strand.
GACAGACTAACCTTTGAGTTATCAGATTCCACGTTGGCCATCTGAGCAGCAAACTCCAGCACTGTCTGACCATTCGCCTTTTCAACCCACATCGGACTGTTTTCCCTTGTGGTCTGCTCGTCTTCTTCACAACCATTCTCCGTAACTTCAGCCATGAAAGCTCTAGCATTGGACTCAGGATGTGAACTCCAGTCATAGGTACCATCTAGCTGTCTATCTGAAGTGACATTGGATAGAAGACCCGCTAGATTGGCCTGTCCAGATGAGGAACTTGGAAGGTATCGTTGTTGGGACTGATTTTGGTACTGTCCCTGATGCTGACTCTGTCCTTGGTATGTCTCTACCTTCGGTCTTTGACACTCCCTGGCGAAGTGTCCCAATCCCTGACAGTTGTAGCATTTCACATTGGACTTATCAAACCCGATCCCCTTGTTATTCATTTGCAGATTCCTCCCAGTTCTTTTGATGAATCTTTTTACCCTCTGGGTCACCATGGCCAGTTGCCACTTAAGATCCATTTCCTCTAAGTCATCAGGGTCGGCCTGATCGTAATCTTCATCCCATAGAGCTGGGTCATTGATTTTCCCTTGAACACAATTTCCGTATGCGGCCACAAAAGAAGCAAGTAGATTCAGATGCTCTTCCGCTAACTTTGCGCTCATGGGCATCTTCGAATATCTTTGACTTGTCGATGCCTGTTGGACTTGAGGTTGCGGTTCTTCCGATCTTCCTAATCCTAAGAACGCGCGATTCAAAGAGTCTTCAGACTCTGCTGGTGATGATGTCTCTCCAGAGAAAAACGCTGTAGCAGACTTCGGTTCGGTTGCTGTTGAAGATTTTGACGTCTTTCCAAAATACATTGCTGGATTCTGGACTTGCTCATAATCAGTCTCAGCCTTAATCATCTCAAAGTGATATGCCCTCAACGTTCCCACAATGTCATCAAGTGATTGAGCATAGTATTTGTCCTCATTCAGCTTAATCATTGCCACGTACATAGCCCATTTGGCTGGTAGGGCATCAAGAAGCTTGTTGTTCTTGTCAGTGTCCGAATACTCAATTCCATGACTTTCAAGTTCCGTAATCAGATGATAGAACCTTGTGATAATATCATCCAACTGTTCATCCTTAATTGCCTTGAAAATCGCGAACTGTTGCTGTAACAGCTCTGTACGCTTTCTCCTAACCCGAGGATTTCCCTCACACCTCTTCTCAAGCGACTCCCAAAGGTCTTTTGATGTCCTCTGAGTCCGGAATGTGTGTAGAATATCTTGCGGTAACGCCATTCGGATTAAAGAAAAAGCTTTGTTTTCAGCTTCAAAAAGTTTCTTGTCATCTTCTTTCATCATCTGATATGACAAGACCTTTTGACGGCCTTCAACTTCAGATACTGGCGGAATGTACCCTTCATCTATGCACACCCACATGCGCATATCATTGAATCGTACAAAATCTGTAAAACGATCCTTCCACCAGTAATAGTCCTCAACTTTCATCAACTTAGGTGGTGCATTTGCCTTCCCAACTTCGTGATCCATCTCAAGGAATTTCTGAAGATTTGACATCTTTTCTGAAACAAATTGAATTTGAACGTAATTAAGTTAATTCGAAACGATTTAGACTAACTTATTCGAATCTAGGTAGATTCAAAACTAATTAAGATTATATCTTTTGTGATTAAATTCGATTAAGTCTTAAAATTCAATTAGATTCGAAATTATGTCAGATTCGAACAAATCCTTAGAATCGATGGTCCTTAGAGTCGAAGGTCAGCAGACTCGAATTTCAGCAGATTCGAAACACAGATTCGAAAAAGATACTAGACTCGAAACAAACTCGAAACTAATCTAGACTCGAGATCCTATTCGAATGAAGCAACAGATTCGAAACAAGATAGATTCGAAATTCTCTGAAATTGACTCGAAAGGAGCGTATTTAGGTTAGACTCGAGACTAAAGTGAAACCCTAATTACCCCTATAGATTCGAGCGCCGCAAACTCGAAAAACAGCTAACACTTTGATTTTTTGACGTTTTACAGATTAAATCACTATTTTTCAAACGAAAAATAATGATTTCGATCAAAAACGTGAAAAACCACAAAGTGTTTCCCGAATATGAATTTGCTAAGCTTGAAAAAACGTTTTTGAGAGCAAAACCGTCCAACTAGCGTCAAGAAACCTAGAATGTATCTGATGAACACGAAGAACACCAAGAACACTCCGTAGGCTCTGATACCACTTGTAAGGTCTACGATTGCAAGATCTATCTAGACGCGGATCCGTGAACGAGTGCGGAATCCTCGTTGACGGTTAGACGGACAACTCTCAACCAACGGAACACGGAGACTATTAGACGCTGAACGAACGACACACGAACGATCCTACGAACTAATTCTCTCCGAAACGGCACTCACCTAGCTGATAAACTCGAGATCGCCTCTTGCTTAATTCCTCACGAATTCTGCAAAAAGTCCCTTAATGATTCGAGTCTATCCCTAATTATAGACCCTGATTCGAGTCTGATGTGGGCCAAACTCGAATCTGGCCCAAGGCCCATTCGAGTCTGTCCATATTGACATCCTCGAATCTAGCCCATTCGAATCTAAGGTCTCATTCGAATCTATCACAGATTCGAATGTGTTCCCTTAAGCAATTCGAATCTAGCCAAAAACACTTAAACTCTTAAGTGATGAAACTTATGTTTTACTTATGCTTGAGTTAATCTTTGACCTTTATGTTTGAACTTCTTGTAATATGTTACATCAAGTTCAAACACACAATCAATAACAGACAAACACATATAAACATATATATCAAAACACTTGTTAATACTCAGAATATTACTTAAACCATAATGCAGATCGATTAGACTGCTATCGTCACACAGGGTGTACCAACAGTTTTAACCACTTCATTTGGTCTACCCGACACAGGTACATGTCTAACAGCTATCCTATGTGTTGCATTGACATTCTTCTCAGTGTTTTGAGAACCAATTGTGCTAGCAATACTGGATACTGGTTTTTGTTGTTCTGGCTTTCCTACAGAAGGTCTAGACACTGGTTTTGAGGGTGTAGACTCTACTTTCTTATACGGACAGCTAGACGCAACATGACCCTTCTCATGACATCTAAAGCATGAAATCTTATCAATCGACTTCTTATAAGTGCCCTTTGATATTGGTGTCTCACTGGTGTCATTTTCTTTCTTTTCAAGTATCGTGACTACTTCCTCTTGCTGATTATTATTTTCAGGCTTAGCTTCTTCTAGTATTTGGTCACTAGAAGACTGCACAAACTTGACCTTCTTAATCTTAGAGTTAGTAGTAGACACCTTAGTTGATTTGTCCTTATCAGATTCAGTTTCAGTTGCTACCTCTGACTCGACTGGTTTATCAGTTTTATCTTGAGGCTGAGGCACATAATTATTGTTGAAAGGTGGAGGACTCTCTTGGTAACCTAATCCTGCTTGTTTCATAGACTGCCGTTGAGCATCTAAGATTTTCCCTAGATTTAGTGACGAGTTCCTAAACTTTTCAAGCTTACGATTTACCTCAACAACCTTGACTCTTGATTCTACTAGCTCAGCCTCCTTAATGGTAAGTTCTTTTTGGTTAAAGCCTTAACATGCTCATACATAAGTTCTATCTGACACATTGTTCACTTACTTTGTATTTTAGAACTATAGCATCTTGAGCAACTGCTTTCAGCTTATTCCTTAGATCTTCTTTTATATCTAAGAGACTAGCATTATCTGATTGTAATGATTGGATTTTAGTAGTTAAGTTGTTATGTGTTTCTAGAAATAAGTTTAACCTATCATTTGAAGTAGCACATAAAACACATAACTCATGAAATGTAGAATAGTTCATAATTACCCTTTTGTGATCCGATTCCACATTAGCCATTTGTGCAGCAAACTCCAGAATGGTCTGATTATCTGACTTCTCCACCATCTAGGGACTTGTATCATTCTATTTATTGTCCTCTGTCACATCCTGTGCTCAGTCATCCCCAGTCTCTGTCACTTTAGCCATGAAGGCTCTAGCATTTGACTCCAGATGAGTACTCCAATCTTAAGTTCCATCGAGTTGTCTTTCAGATGTCACATTAGTTAACAGACAAGCGATAGCAGCTTGATTCCCAGAACCACCAGATTGATATATCCCTTGGTTCTGACTCTGATTGTTCTCTACCTTAGGTCTTTGACACTCTCTTGCAAAGTGTCCCAATCTTTGACAATTGTAACACTTAACTTTTGATTTGTCAAATTTGACCTTGTTGTTACCAACGTTCAGATTTCTCCTAGTCTTCTTCATGAACCGTTTGACCCTCTGAGTCACCATGGCCAATTTCCATTGCAGGTCCATTTCCTCCAAGTCATCAGGATCCACCTGATCGTAGTCTTCATCCCAAAACGCAAGATCGTTTATCTTCCACTCAACACAATTTCCATATGTTGCGACAAATGAAGCCAAAAGATTTAGATGATCTTCAGTCGATTGTGCCCTCATAGGCATCTTTGTGTAATGCAGAATGAGTCGGTTTTTCTTCCGGTTTAGAATACCCTAAGAATGCCAGACTACCAGTTTCGTTTGACTCAAATGTGATGGGCTCTGCTCTCGAGTAAAATGTTGTAGCTGACTTTAGTTCACTTGCGATTGACGGTTTTGTCTTTCCAAAATACATTTCTGGATCTTGGACTTGATCATATTCCCGTTCCTTTTGTAACTGAAAGTTGTAAGCCCTCAGCGTTCCTATAACTCCTTCTAGAGTGAGAGTCTCAAATTTTTCTTCATCATGCTTGATCAGCGTTGTGTACATTTCCCACTTCACAGGTAAAGCATCAAGAAGCTTCTCAATCTTCTCAGTCTCTCTATAATCAACATCGTGATTATCCAGCTCTGTCAGCAGATGATAGAATCTTGTAATAGTCTCATCCAGCTTTTCAGTTTTGAATGCTTTGAAAATGGCGAACTGCTGTTTTAGCATCTCGGTCCTTCCCTTGCGAAACCTAGGATTTCCTCCACACCGCTTCTCGAGAGCATCCCACAGCTCTTTAGAAGTTCGATTCCTTAAGGTGTGTAGAATTTCCTGAGGTAATGCCATACAAATAATGGAGAAAGCTCAGTTCTCGGCCTCATAAAGTTTCTTATCATCATCCTTCATTTTCTGATATGTTAAGACTCTTTGACGACCTTAAAACTCTTGTGTCGGTGGAACATATCATTCGTTGATACAAATCCACATGCGCATATCATTGAAACGATCAAAGTCAGCGAACCTATCCTTACACCAATAGTAGTCTTCCAACTTCATCAGTTTTGGCGGAGAATTTGCCTTGCCAACTGATCGGGTTATAATTTATCATGTTTATTAAACCCAAAAGAGTTGTTTTTAGTACAAAAGTATCATAGAATGTGCCGCTATTGAATAAATTCTGTGCTTGTGCAGGTAAACAAAATCCGGTTTAAAAATGTGTAAAAAGGACAAAAACTCAGAACCAGGCGCAGAGAGGGGCGCAACCCTGCGCCCAGACCAAGGGTTCAGCAGAAGAAATTAATTCACAAAATACGGATTTTCACAGACCAGCGCAGGGGGGGGGGGGGCGCAGGCCTGCGCCTATGGCTGCGCCCAGCCCATTAAAATATTAGACGGCCGTTTTTAGGGTTTTTCCAGCTTTTCCTATAAATACAAAGTCATATTTCAGAAGAAGGGATCGTTTTTTGGAGGAGAAGGCTAAGGAGAAGAACCCTGTTTGAGCGAACACACGTACGAAGAACACACGAGTCGAGCTAGAAAGATGGATACACAACTCTTGAACGTTGCATCAACTATGTCCGGCTAGTCTCATCATAATCATTCTCGGAGGAAGCACATCGCTAAGTTTTATTTTATGAACGATTACTTTAAGTTTGCATGGTTTTTATTATTTATATTTCGATTGTAAACGAATGATTATTATTTGTGTGTTGCGTTTCGCAAGATAGTTCATAGACATTTTATTATTCGTGCCGAGTTAATTGTTTAATTAAGACGAGTAATCAAACGTGTCATGCGCTATGCCCAAGAACACGTAACTGTTCTAATAATAATTATAACAAAGAGTATGTCTATGTAATCTTCATATCGTTTTTATAAATTAAATACAAAGCGAGGTATGGAATCCGGGAATGGTTATCTTCGCACTTTATTCAATCAAACAAGTTTCTCAAGTTTTCTTTTCACAAATTTCGCAAGTAATTAGTTTTATAAATCAAGCAATCACCTTTTTACAACCAAATCAATCTTTTTAAATTAATTATTTTACAATGCTAGTCGCTTAAATACGTGCAATTAACCCCTCGCTCTCTGTGGATACGATCCCTACTTACCCTAGCTTCTAAGGTATTTAGTGGTATTTTTGACGGGTTAACGACACTCGCATCAAATTTTGGCGCCGTTGCCGGGGAGCGGTTGCGCTTAAATCACGTATTTTAGTAACTAGCTTAGTAGTTATTTAATTTTCTCTAGAGCAATTTAGTAATTTAGTTAATCTCAATTTATTTGCTTATTTGCTTTTATTTGCTTACTTAATTTAGTTGAGTTTCCTTATTTTGCTATTATTTAATTTAATTAGTTTAGGCTTCAATTATTGCCTTAGTTTATTAAGAAAAAGGGAATCGTGGCGCAAGCATCGATTCTCACCAAAAAGAAAATTTCTAGTTCTAATTCTTCATCTAGCCCTCATAAGTTTATGCACACACGATATTCTGGTAGAATTTCACCCTTGAAGTTTGATCTAGAAATCGAAAAAACTGCTAGATCTAATAGGCGAGCTACAATTCAAGCGAACGAAACTAAAGATACTGCTCCTAAAGTAAACGTGGAAGAAGAAATAATTAATTCAGAGGACGAGAACATCGACAACGTTCTTGTCAACGTCCAACAAAACCAAAGATCGATGGGAGACCGTAGAACTGTAGAATCCCATTATAGGCCGGGTGATATCCCTGATCCATCACCCATTCTCTACCCAATTAATGAGAATGAACCTGAAATTAGGCCACAACTATTTAGCATACTACCCGTTTTTCACGGAGCACCAAGCGAAGAACCGTATGAGCACTTAGCTGAATTCACTGCCATATGTAAGGCCAATCACGTTAGGGGAATGACCGTAGACGCACTAAAACTCAGACTCTTTCCTTTCTCCTTGAAGGAACGAGCAAAAAATTGGTTCGTGTCACTTCCCACTGATAGTATAACTAACTGGGATGAGATGAAAGAAGAATTTCTAACCGAATATTACCCAATTAGAAAAACTACAGAAAAACGTAAAGAAATTACTGGATTTAAACAGAAAATAGGGGAACAATTTCACGAAGCCTTTAATAGGTTGAATGAATTACTAAGAACATGCCCTCAGCATGAAATTCCTAAATGGATGCTAATTAAAACCTTTTTCGATGGGGTTAGTCAAGAAAGTAGGAATATGATCACCGCTGCTTCAGGCGGAACCTTTTTAGCTAAGGAAGATGATGAAGCTTGGGAATTATTAACCCAGTTAAGCAAAGGTTTAAAAGTCCAAGCGGGTTCAGATAATAGTGTTGGTGTCCAAGTTATGGGCATAGACAACGCATGGAAGAAGGAAGTTAAATCTGACATATCCGAACTAAGCAATATAATGGACCTGTTGATGAAAGGAATGGGAAAGGCCACAGTGGCTCAGGTTTGCTGTGTCACTTGTGGAGACCCTTCTCATCCAACTGAGAATTGCCCACATACCTTCACGCACGAAGAGTATGTGAATGAAGCTTTTGGTTTTCGGCAACGAAGAGAACGGGAGAATCCCTACTCGGAAACCTACAATCCGGGATGGAGAAAACACCCGAACTTTAGTTGGAGGGATAATCAAGATAATGATGCTCCCCCTAAGCCAAGATATGAGCAACCTCGTCAACAAAACCAAGATTTCCAATATGGATCGACGTCAGCTACAAAGGATGATCGGTACTATAAACGCCAAGACCCTAAAGGAGAAAATGATTCACGACCAATGTCGGGGAACTCGAAAGAGTTTTCCGAGTTTATGGAATTCATGAAACAACAAACCATGGTTCAAGCAAAAACTATGGAGATGCTCGGAAGACAGATGGGACAAATTGCAGAGTCCTTAACTAAACGAGAAGAAGGGAAGCTTCCAAGCAACACCACAGTTAACCCATCGCACCACCATGGAAAAGAAAAGAAATATGAAGTCAATGAAGTGAACGAAGTTAACAAAGTCACTACCCTTAGGAGTGGAAAGGAAGTAGATAATAAAATAGAAATGCTTAAGGAGAGTGAGACAGACGACGAGGTAGAAATTGCTTATGAAGATGAACCACCCAGTTCGGAGTCAAAGGTAGAAACAAAAATTAAGAAAGTAACCTTTAAGGAAATAGAAGCCAAGAAACCAGTAGAGACTAAGTTGGGGAAGGGAGTTCCAATACTGAAAGTGCTCCCTACCCAACGGCCTTAGAGAACCCAGCTTCATTTCCTTATGGTAAGAAAGGACCTAAAAACGATGAATTATGGGATATCTTTAATCAAGTTAAAATTAACATTCCCTTAATCAAAGCTATACAACAAGTCCCTTCTTACGCTAAATTCTTAAAAGATCTTTGTACTCAGAAACGGAAATTTAAAATAACTCTTCCAAAGCAAATCAACCTCACTGAACAAGTCAGTGCAGTTATCACTAGCTCACTGCCGCCTAAACTAAAAGACCCAGGATCACCCTTGATCCCGGTAACTATTGGCGATATTCAAATTAAAAAAGCACTTCTAGACTTAGGGGCAAGTGTTAACATTTTACCTGGTAATTTATTTGACCAACATGATCTCGGAACCCTACAGACAACGGATGTCATCCTACAATTAGCAGATAGGTCTACCAAAGTACCACGAGGGATGTGATCTGATGTAATCGTTAAGGTCGAAGACTTCTACTATCCAGTAGACTTCTTAGTGTTGGACTCAGATAGTGCTTACAAGGAAAGCCAACCGGCAATCATATTAGGATGTCCCTTCTTAGCTACAATCAACGCTCAAATCAAGTGCAGGACAGGTGCATTAGATATAGCATTCGGAAATCGCAAACTCTGACTTAATGTCTTTAACAATGTACCTAACGCACCATTGGATTCAGAGTGCTACATGATCGATCTAGTTGATGATTTAATACAACAACAATTATCAACAATAACATGTAAAGATCCAGTGGAGCTGCTTCTGTACTATAATGAGCATAAGCTAGATAATATGCCTGAAGCTAAGGAGTTCGAACTTGAACGTGTTCAGTCAGTGGATTCTACCCAACCACCATGGACACATAAGATCGAGAAACTTCCGACTGACCTTCCACCATCAGCAAAACCGTCTTTAGAGCAACCACCCAAGCTAGAGTTGAAACCACTTCCAGCTCATCTCAAATACGCTTTTCTTGGCCCTGAGAGTACACTGCCTGTAATCATCGCAACAGACCTTACTACGGCACAAGAAAAGGCCTTGTTAGAAGTGTTATCGAGATATAAGGAAGCGGTAGGCTGGACCATAGCAGATCTCAAAGGAATTAGCCCAACGCTGTGTATGCATGGGATTATAACTGATCCAACAGCTAAGCCAAGCAAAGATGCTTAGAGAAGGCTAAACCCTAACCTTAGAGAGGTAGTGAAGAAGGAAGTGTTAAAATGGCTAGATGCTGGAATTATTTATCCGATATCAGATAGCCAATGGGTTAGTCCCACACAGACGGTTCCAAAGAAATCTGGAATCACTGTTGTCGATACTCCTGAAGAAGAAAAGATTGCAACTCGCCCTGTAACGGGGTGGAGAGTATGTATCGACTACAGAAAGCTAAATGTCGCAACCTCGAAAGACCATTTCCCTCTGCCATTCATCGACCAAATAGTAGAGAAATTAGCAGGGCAGAAATTCTATTGTTTCTTAGACGGCTATTCGGGGTATAACCAAATCCCGATACACCCAAAAGACCAAGATAAGACGACCTTTACTTGTCCGTATGGCACATTCGCCTACCGAAGAATGCCATTTGGATTATGTAACGCTCTGGCTACATTCCAGCGATGTATGATGGCCATATTTTCAGACATGGTCGGAGGGTCTCTTGAAATCTTCATGGACGACTTTTCTATATTTGATAAGTCATTCGAAGGGTGTCTCTCTCATTTAGAAAAAGTTCTCAAGCGGTGTACTGAAACCAAATTGGTACTAAGCTGGGAGAAAAGTCACTTTATGGTTAAAGAGGGAGTAGTCTTAGGACACATAGTTTCTGAAAGGGGAATGGAGGTTGATCGAGCCAAAATACAAATAATTTCCTCGTTACCACCGCCGACTAATATTAAGGGAATTCGTTCATTCTTAGGACATGCAGGTCTTTATAGGAGATTCATAAAAGACTTTAGTGCCATAACCAAACCCCTATGTAACCTTCTTCTTAAGGATGCACCGTTCGACTTTGATAAAGATTGTAACGAGGCGTTCAATACATTAAAAATGAAGCTCATAGAAGCACCAATTCTGCAATCACCTGATTGGTCTCAGCCCTTTGAGATCATGTGTGACGCAAGTGATCACGCAGTAGGTGCCGTCCTTGGTCAAAGAGTGGACAAAAAGCCAGTGGTAATATACTATGCAAGTTAAACATTCTCTGAAGCTCAAATTAATTACACAACAACTGAAAAAGAATTTCTTGTAGTAGTGTATGCGCTAGATAAGTTTAGATCTTACGTCTGGGGAGCTAAGGTAATTGTGTATTCCGATCACAGTGCCTTACGACACCTCTTGGCTAAGAAAGACGCTAAACCATGACTAATTAGTTGGATACTGTTACTACAAGAATTTGACTTAGAGATCCGAGATAAAAAGGGCTCAGAAAACGTAGTAGCAGACCATCTCTCGAGACTGCCAACAATCACCACTGATATGCTGGATTCCATTCGGGATAATTTCCCAGATGAACAATTACTGTTCGTCGCAAAAGTGCCTTGGTTTGCTAATTTGGTGAACTATTTTGGCACAGGGAAAACCCCAGGCCACTGGAACTCACATCAAAGAAAATATTTCTTCTCTCAAACTAAGCAGTACATCTGGGAGGAGCCGGATTTATTCAAAATAGGAGTAGATCAGATTATCCGGCGATGCGTTCCAGATAATGAGCACTATGATATTTTAAATCACTGTCACTCGTATGCATGTGGAGGCCATTTTAGTGCTAAAAAGACAGGTCATCGAATCCTACAAAGTGGATTCTTTTGGCCGACCATCTTTAAGGACTCCTACGAGTTTGTTAAGTCATGCTTACGATGCCAACAGATAGGAGGTATTTCAAAAAGAGACCAAATGCCTATGACACCAATTCTTATAGTAGAGATTTTCGATGTGTGGGGCATAGACTTTATGGGACCATTCCCTGAGTCATACGGGTTTGAATACGTCTTAGTGGCAGTTGATTACGTCTCTAAATGGGTAGAAGCCGAAGCCACAAGAACTAATGACCACAAAGTAGTTTGCCAATTCGTTAAACGTAATATATTTCCTCGTCATGGAATTCCTAAAGCCATAATTAGTGATGGGGGTTCTCATTTCAAAAATATGTACTTTAGCAAACTACTTAAGCATTATGGAGTAACGCATAAGATAGCAACCCCATATCACCCACAAACTAGTGGACATGTAGAAGTATCTAACAGGGAGGTCAAGCGTATATTAGAAAAAACAATACGCCCCGATAGGAAAGATTGGTCAATACGATTAGATGCACTTTGGGCATATCGTACAGCGTATAAAACACCTATTGGCATGTCTCCCTATAAGCTAGTTTATGGGAAATTATGTCATCTTCCGGTTGAGCTAGAGCATCGAGCCTTATGGGCGATTAAAACTGCAAATCTCAATTTCACAGCAGCCGGTATAAATCGGAAACACCAACTAAATGAATTAGAAGAAATACGTAAGGAAGCTTATGAAAGTTCAAAAATCTATAAAGAAAAAACAAAAGCTTTCCACGATCGAATAATTAAACGAAAGGTGTTCAATAAAGGTGACAAAGTTTGGCTATTCAACGCACGCCTGCGGCTCTTCCCAGGCAAACTAAAAAGTAAATGGTCAGGCCCATACACAGTAACTAACGTCTACCCCTATGGTGCGGTTGAAATAATAGATCAAAAAGGCGGTGAACCGTTTAAAGTGAACGGACACTGATTAAAATTATTTGTACAATGGGCTGATAATGAAATTATATCATCTGAGACAATGGTCTTGGAAGACATCACTTAAATACTAAAGAGTTCCAAAATGTTTGGCTGAAGACATTAAACTTAGCGCTTTCTGGAAAGCAATCCAGTGAACTTTGTGGGTGTGTTCTAGAGAAACCCTCACGAGACTATAACTCGTCCACTCAGACTACTGAGGGGCTTAAAGGCTTTTTGCACATGCTAAGTGCAATCGTTTTTCACCACGAAAGTGTGTTTTAATTTCTGCAGATTAAATTTTTATTATGCCTTAGTTTGTTGCTCTTTTAAATTAGTTATTCAAACAATAGTTCATCCTATATTATGGTGGCACATATCGCAACCAACTAAGTTGGGGAAAAATTTATTCATTAAAAAAGATGCAAATCCCGAGCCGAACGGAGACGAAATTTCGGACAAATAGAGTATAAAATTCGGTACGTTGTATGACAATTCGTTAGTTTTTGGGGGGACCAAACACTACAAACAGCACACACAAAAATCGCCTGGCAGCAGTGCAGCGCACCGGCCAGCGCAGGCCTACGCCCCGCGCTGCGCCCCAAGCGCACCGGCCAGTGCAGGGGTGCGCCTGCGTCTGCGCCTCGATGCATTCCAGCGGTTTTAAACCCTTTTTCACCTTATTTCCTTCATTTGCTCTCAAAAACCTCCGAAATTTTACCCCCTTTTTGCTCCCAAATCGTCTGTAACGTGGAAATTTTGCTTGATTCGTGATCTTCCTCTGATCATCTCACCAATGTAAGTGATTTTCTGCCTCATTTTTTTATTTTAGACCAAGAGATGAAAATTTCTCATGAATATTTTAAGTGCTTGTTTGTTGCCCTAATTCCAAGATGATGAAGATGAACATGTTCCAGAAAGTGTAGTATGTATTAGTAGTGTGAAACTTGCTAGAATATACACATTTCATGCCTTTCTAGTTGATTTCTAAATATAGGGTTTTCATGAATTTTTCACTGTGACATATTTAGAAATTCTATGTTAACTGATAATTTCTAGTTTAGATGCACTACTCTACGCTAAACTTAGGAGGGACATGTTACTCCATTACAATTTCTTGGCTCGTGCTTTTAATCGCCCCATTTGTCGCTCATACTCATGCACGTCACGACAAAATCTTATCATGCTACGTTACCCTCATCGTTCATGCACATGCACCAAATTCATGGAGAATGGCCACTACATTGAATTACTTGCACCTTTGTGGAACACATTGCACTTGACATTTATGTACTTCTCACCGGGTTCTTCGAACTCCATCGAGATTAACATGCTTGTGTGCCATTGTGTGCATTTAATTGTGCTAAATTCCGTTTCTCTTTGCTATATGTGCATAGATGTCACAACAATTCACAGGGAATTCTCGCCGACTTATCACTCGCACTCCACGAATACGTGTGCACACCCCTATCCCGATCAATATCGAGTATCCTTCACCACCACCCTTACCACCGGTTTCTGAACCACCCACGCACTTTTTCATAGAAAAGACTCTTAAAGAATCGGATTTTAAACACTTTGGAATTATCGAGAGTTTTGATCGGATTCGGTGGTCAGGGGCATTGCAAATTGAAACTCCGTATGTTCATGAAACTGAAATCTATGAATGGATGACAACTCTGATCCGAAGAGAGGGGGCTGTAGAACATGATTTTGAATTACGAGGTCGTATTAATGGGAAAGAGGTTGTAGTCTCTAGGAAAGAATTGTGTGATTATTTTGATTTTGATAAGGACATCCCGGTAGGACGGGAATTTTGGACGGAACAAGACTTATCTAGTGGGGTATTGAGACATTCAAAGGGATGGGCTAAAAAGCTAACCGAGGTTTTCAATCTTACGATCAAACAAGCGAGGGTCTACTCCAAGTACTATCGGGGCGATCTTCGCCCATGGGCCAAAGTCTTGTGGAAGCTTATTGTCTTCAATATCCTTCCGGGATCCGCTAATACCACTACCGTTCGAACCCGCGAGGTCATACTTATTCATGCTTTGCTCACGGGTAAACCGGCCATCTCCCTTGCGTACATCATGATGCAGAATATTTGGGAAGCGACCCTAGCGAAACCACACATGGAAATACCGTACGGGCGTATGGTTAGTGAACTCTTTATCAATATGGGAGTTATCTCGGAAGGGGCGAGCCCACGGCTATTAGGTCCCAATGATGTTTGGTTTACACGACATACCATGGCGGGCTTACAATTTGAGCAAGTTTCGGGCACCTTCTTGATCAGAGACCCCGCGCACGGTACTGTCTAAATCATCCCCGCAAGCCGATCTTTCTATCGATATGACCAAACTCTAGACAAGGGAAAAGCGAGAATAGGTGAGCTTAAGTTTGAGAAGGATGAGGTAAAGTTTGTGAAAGCTGAGGTGAAGTTTGAGAAGGGAGGTTCATCACAAGCACACTTATCGGATAACGAGGTCTTGGAAGCACGACTTACCGCCATCAAGAATGCGGTGGAGGGACTACTGGCAGCAAACACAGCAGTCCTTTCGGAGGTTGACAAGCATAAACATGACGTCAATGTTCACGGAATTTCGGTGGGAGCTCACTCCCGCTGGCTCGCTAGCCTCCAATCGAGGGTAGAGGAGCTCGAGAGGGCAGTCGGCCGCCGCAATTCCCACACCGTCTCCACCCACACATCTCAGCTGACGTCTCCCGATGAATCATGATTACATGATTCCGTGCAATTCTCTCTAACAAACTATGGTCCTTGAACTTTGAAACAATTGGTACTTGGTTGTGTAAATGGCCTTAGGCCATAACAAATATGTGCGTGGTGTTCGTGTTGGCACCTTAAACTCTTTAGATTTCGTAACCATTGCATGCTATGCGTAATGAACATTTGACTTGCACTATCTCTGCTACCTACATATTACTCTGTTCATATAACTATTTTCAGCCTCTATAGTGTCGGGGATGACACAATCTTTAAAGTTGGGGAAGGGGAAACACATAAATGTGTTAAAAAGTGTAATCGGAAAAAAACGTAAATTATCAAACCAAGCATGCACCCAACCAGCTGAAAAAACGAAAAATTTTTGAACCTAACAGGCCCCCCAAGCGCAGCCGCCGTCGCAGGCCTGCACCCAGGGGTGCGCCTGCCTGAACTTCTTCATTTTAAATAGAAAATTTTTTTTGCAAAACTCTACAAGAGCACCCTTTGCGCCCCCCTTACGGTTCCTTCACCTTCTCCACATATTCTCACCTAAAAAACTCACTTTTGCTCACAAAAATCACTAAAAATCAAGCTAGTGATTGACATTACGCAAGAAGTAGCAAGGAACTTGAGTTTGCAACTCAAGTTGGGGAAGGTGAAGTCAAGCTAGGAATCATCCACCACCACTTTAGATTCAACTTCTCTTTCATTCTTCATCAAGAACAAGGTACAAAAAGCTCCACCAATCTTGAAAATTAAGCTTTAATGGAGTTTGAAGTTGAATTTTGACTTTTAGATTGACTTTTTGCATGACCACGTATACAAGATAATTCTAAGTACTTTCATAGTATAGAATAGAGCATTAAGTGAAATTATGAGCACGATTAAGAAAAAGGGCATGCTTGTCAATTTCCGAAAAGTTTGTTGTTATTTTGTGCAATTTGCTTAATTCATTAAATGTGACAAAGTGGTTAAAATGATATGAGTAAATTATGCATCCTTGCGTTACATATGATATGCTTATTGCACAAACTATCAGCTATGGTTCTTTGTTGTGAAAATAGAAGGAATTGAGAATTTCATGATTGTATATATATACTTAAGTTGTCGTAATTGCAGATGTCTCGACGAACTAGACAACGAGTGGGAGAAGGCGCCAGTTCCTCTACCCAACCGAGGGTAGAATGGAACCCGGACTTTCATCTATCACAGCATCCGGCAAATATTCGACGACAGTTGTTCATGACAATGAAATTCTCAGGCAAAGTCTTGGTCGAAAAGAGAGTAAAGAAAGACGAGTTCGAATATTATGGGGTAGTGCGATGCTTCGACCGGTTAGGATGGGAGGCAGTATTAGATTTAGGAGGGGAGCACATATACCATGACGAAGTTGTGGAATGGATGTCCACACTGAGACGCGAAGAAGGATGATTCAGAGGCGACTTCACATTAATAGGTCGCGTAAATGGGCATGAATTTTCGATGAACGCGCAAGCGTTACGAGAAGTTTTCGGGGTTGACATTGGTATTGGAGAAGACGGGGCACGAAATTTCAACTATGAGTACAAAACAGACGCACAACAAGCATTCACCGATTGAACTTGGGAAGGTGAGTGGACTACGCAGTTGGCAGAAATACTGAAGATCGATTACAATGTCGCGGCTGGATATACAACGTACGCTAGGCGTGACCTTAGCCCCATGGCAAAGGTATTACACAAGATTGTTACCAACAACGTGCTGCCAAGAGATAGTGATCTGACAAAAATTCGGCACAAGGAGGTAACTATTCTTTATGCACTAATGACAGGAGAGCCGAGCCTTTCTTTTGCTTGGATTGTGATGAACGACCTATGGTCGATGTACGACACGAGGGAGAGGAAAATAATCCCTCACGGATGGATTTTATCAGAATTTCTGAGGTCTCAGGCAGCAATTTCCCCCATATTTGTTCCGAGGGGAGTCTCCGGCGCCGTCATTACAGCGGCTATGATACAAAGCATCACTCTGCGCCAAACGGACCAAGGATTCGAGATCTTTGACTCAGACATGGGAAAAACGCATCGAGAGTTATATGGTATAGAAGAGGCAGAGGCTTACCATCAACATCAAGCTGAAAGAATACATGCAGCGGGGGGATCTAATGATATGTCCCAGGTCATTGCTCGGTTGGACGCGATGAACTTACGGTTGGGTACCTTTCAAGAGGACGTGGTTGGGAGAATGGACGAGTTTCAGCATGAGTTGGAAACCCAGACTAGCCGAATTGATGAAATCTACACCGGTGTGCGTGCGTCATTCTTTCAGAACGCCTATTACAACCAGCAGCACTGGGCGTACACCGATGCAGTGAGAGATCACATGAATTAATGCTGTGTTACCACATCAACCATACGAGGATTATCAGTGGCAGAGTTTCGAAAGGCTGAACGTTGAGGATCGAACTCCTCAATACTTCCCAGCCTATGGTCGAGTCCCCACCACGACACGCGGAGAGAGCGTGGTGCACCCTGCAAACACGTACCCACCTGCACCTCTTATGCAAGAAGACCGAAACCCCTTCAGGGAATTCTTTGTCGGTATCTTCGGACCGCCACCACCACCGAAGTAGTCAGGTTCTTCCGTTCGTTTCTTTAAGTAGGATGAATTATTGCTTTTATGATTTCTTGTTTTTTTTGCATTTAGTGGTTGTTTTTGCATGCATTATTTTGATTGAATAAATGTGTTTCTTCTTAAGAAGATTATGTGAAAAGCGAGCCGTAAAAAAGATCCGATCAATTAACCCGATAAATTTTTATTGTTGAGCTTGCAACTTAAATATGATGATGTTAGTTAGGTCGGTTTCAAGCAAAAAGACGTAACTGTATGAGTTTAATTATAACACAAAGAGTCATAGATGTTTAAAACCAAGGAAGTGAACCGAGTTTGAAGTAGGATACATTGTGTTGTAGCGAATGATAATTAACAAGGATTCCAATAGCCGCTAATTATTCATGCAATAAGGGGGAGGAAACGAACACGAATAGAGCCTCAATTCAAGTGTGGCCTAGTTGATTCAGGAGATTAAGTCTGAAGGGTACCATCATGCCTAGTCCCCCAAGACCAACTGGTCTGGGAGCGGCTGACCCAAATCCTGCTACACGGATCATCTAGAAAGTCATGTTAAACTTGAACGAAAAAAAAAAAATAGAAATATTGCATGAAGAAAAATTAGAACAAAAAGGAAAGACAAACCAGTATTTATACTCATGCATCGAGGAAAAAAGATGGTCCAGTGACCCACGTGAATTCAATTCTATAACCTTGAGCTAAAAAGATGATAGTGGTGAGGAGTTTTTGAACAATCACTCTGAAAAACATCACGATATATCTGAAATAAATTTTGTTCGTGTCTTCGAATTTTATCACGTCTATGAAAGCTAGTGCTTGTTTAAATGAGTTAATTATGTTTTGCACGCTTGATAAACCCGATGTTTTAAAAGTCTGATTTTCGTTGCTTGCTCGGGACGATCAAGAATTAAGTTGGGTAAGTTTGATCAGGTTATAATTTATCATGTTTATTAAACCCAAAAGAGTTGTTTTTAGTACAAAAGTATCATAGAATGTGCCGCTATTGAATAAATTCTGTGCTTGTGCAGGTAAACAAAATCCGGTTTAAAAATGCGTAAAAAGGACAAAAACTCAGAGCCAGGTGCAGAGAGGGGCGCAGCCTTGCGCCCAGACCAAGGGTTCAGCAGAAGAAATTAATTCACAAAATACGGATTTTCACAGACCAGCGCACAGGGGGGGGGGGGGGGGGGGGGCGCAGGCCTGCGCCTACGGCTGCGCCCAGCCCATTAAAATATTAGACGACCGTTTTTAGGGTTTTTCCAGCTTTTCCTATAAATACAAAGTCATATTTCAGAAGAAGGGATCGTTTTTTGGAGGAGAAGGCTAAGGAGAAGAACCCTGTTTGAGCGAACACACGTACGAAGAATACACGAGTCGAGCTACGAAGATGGATACACAACTCTTGAACATTGCATCAACTATGTCCGGCTAGTCTCATCATAATCATTCTCGGAGGAAGCACATCGCTAAGTTTTATTTTATGAACGATTACTTTAAGTTTGCATGGTTTTTATTATTTATATTTCGATTGTAAACGAATGATTATTATTTGTGTGTTGCGTTTCGCAAGATACTTCGTAGACATTTTATTATTCGTGCCGAGTTAATTGTTTAATTAAGACGACTAATCAAACGTGTCACGCGCTATGCCCAAGAACACGTAACTGTTCTAATAATAATTATAACAAAGATTATGTCTATGTAATCTTCATATCGTTTTTATAAATTAAATACAAAGCGAGGTGTGGAATCCGGGAATGGTTATCTTCGCACTTTATTCAATCAAACAAGTTTCTCAAGTTTTCTTTTCACAAATTTCGCAAGTAATTAGTTTTATAAATCAAGCAATCACCTTTTTACAACCAAATCAATCTTTTTA
The DNA here is from genome assembly GCA_020465985.1 of Centrapalus pauciflorus. Classification (NCBI taxonomy): domain Eukaryota; kingdom Viridiplantae; phylum Streptophyta; class Magnoliopsida; order Asterales; family Asteraceae; genus Centrapalus; species Centrapalus pauciflorus. Next base: position 23,620 of record JAANYP010005057.1, read on the forward strand.
AATTAATTATTTTACAATGCTAGTCGCTTAATACGTGCAATTAACCTCTCGCTCTCTGTGGATACGATCCCTACTTACCCTAGCTTCTAAGGTATTTAGTGGTATTTTTGACGGGTTAACGACACTCGCATCACCAACCTCATGATCCATTTCAATGAATTTTTGTAAACTTGACATCCTGTCGAAACTTTTTGTTTTCGAACTTAAATAATTTAATATAAACTCCTTCGAACTTAGGTAATTTCAAATTAATTTAATATTAAATTTGTTTGAAATTAAATTCGAATTTGGATAAGTTTGAAATCAACAAGTTCGACTGACTGATAAGTTCGAAAAATGCCTGACAAGTTCGAACCACTGAAAAGTTCGAATAGTACTTAATTTTCTGACAAGTTCGAAATCTGACAAATTCGATGATAACAAGTTCGAATTTCTGTCAAATTCGAATGAAGCCCTAAATTAAGTTCGAGAGGAGCGTATTTCTGAAAAGTTCGAGTGTACCCTAATACCCCCTATGTTCGAGCGCTGCAAGTTCGAGAAACGGCCAAATATTCGATTTTGTAATAGTTCAGGCCTTTGTAATTGCAAGTTAATACATATGTTTGATATTGGTTGTATATATGTTTGATCTTGTTTGTAGTTGATGTTTACTGATGTTCAAAGATGTTAGTACACTCTGTGTGACGATAGCAGTCTATGTTTTGTTAGCATTTTGTGTAACTCAAGTAACTTGGTATTGAATATTGAATAGTGTTTGATATATGTGATAATCTTTGTTTGATATTGATTGATTGTATGTTTGAACTTGGTGTAATGTATTACAAGAAGTTCAAACATAAAGTTCAAAGATAAATTCAAACATAAGTTAAAACATAAGTTCAAAAATAAGTTCGATATCTGAAATTCGAATTTGAGATAAATTTGAATTTGTCATTGAGGTAAATTCGAATTTGTCCTAGACAAACTCGAATCTTTCAGTATAATTCAGGGTTAATTCGATTAATTATCGTGTAGGGGCGTTCGTAGTCGTGCAAGTTTCCAGAGAGTTATAAAAGCGCGATCTCGAACTTGCAAGTTTCCAGAGAGTTGTTTCGGAGAGAATCATCGTGTAGGGGCGTTCGTAGTCATGCGTCTAACACCGTGGTAGTCTCCGTGTTTACGTGTGTGTGATCTTACCGTCAAGCCGCTAACGAGGATTCTGCACTCGTCGGACGGTGTCGCATCGAGATAGATCCGTAGAGTCAAGACCTTACAAGTGGTATCAGAGACTTTGGGGTGTTCTTGGTGTTCTTCGTGTTCATAAGCAACATCCTAGGTTTAATATCACGTTTTTGGAGGTTTTTCGAGCTTATCAAGTCAGATCTCGGAAAATACTTCGTGTTCATAAGCAACATCCTAAGTTTTTGATCGAAAATCAGTATTTTTACTCGTAAAATTAGTGGTTTAACCTGCAAAACTTGAAAAACTCGAAGTGTTAGCCGTTTTTCGAACTTGCGGCGCTCGGGTTTGCTCATTTTCGAGTTTGACTGAAAATACGCTCTTTTCGAGGTTCCTTAGGGTTTGATTCGAGTTTGGCCAAATCGACTTTGCTCAGGATTTCGAATTTAGTATAAATTCGAATTTAAGGATCTCGAGTTTAGTAACCTTCGAATTTGCCATTAATTTCGAACATAGTTGGATTTCAAACTTAATTTCGAATTTAATTCCAAAGCAGTTTAAAATTAATTAAATTTGAATTTATTCAAATTCGAAAGAGTTAATTTAAATTAATTTCGAATTAAATTAATTAAGTTTAAATTCAAAAATATTTGAAACAATGACAAGTCTACAGAGGTTCTTTGAGATGGATCACGAGGTCGGAAAAGCGAATTCACCACCTAAGCTGATGAAAATCGAGGATTATTACTGGTGGAACGATAGGTTTGCCGATTTCGCGAGGTTTAATGATATGCGTATGTGGATTTGTATAGGCGAAGGATACATTCCACCTACGGCTGAGATTGAGGGACGACATAATGTTGTGCCATATTCAAAGATGAAGGACGACGATAAAAAGTTGTATGAAGCCGAGAACCGGGCATTCGCTATCATTAGAATGGCGTTACCTCAGAAGATCTTGCAGACTTTCCGTAATCAGAAGACAACAAAAGATCTGTGGGATGCGTTAGAGAAATGGTGTGAAGCTAACCCGAGGGTCAGAAAGAATAGAATGGAAATGCTCAAGCAGCAGTTCGCGATCTTCAAAGCTTTGAAGAACGAAAAGCTGGATGAGACTGTTACCAGATTCTATCACTTATTGACTGAGTTAGACAGCCACGATGTGGAGTATAGTGAAACAAAGAAAATTAACAAGATTCTAGATGCTTTGCCTGCCAAATGGGAAATGTATTATAAGAAGTTCAAACATAAAGTTCAAAGATAAATTCAAACATAAGTTAAAACATAAGTTCAAAAATAAGTTCGATATGTGAAATTCGAATTTGAGGTAAATTCGAATTTGTCATTGAGGTAAATTCGAATTTGTCAATGTGGACAAATTCGAATGGGCCTTGGGCTTGTTTCGAATTTGTCCTAGACAAACTCGAATCTGTCAGTATAATTAAAGGTTAATTCGATTATTTATCGTGTAGGGGCGTTCGTAGTCGTGCAAGTTTCCAGAGAGTTGTAAAAGGCCGATCTCGAACTTGCAAGTTTCCAGAGAGTTGTTTCGGAGAGAATCATCGTGTAGGGGCGTTCGTAGTCATGCGTCTAACACTGTGGTAGTCTCCGTGTTTACGTGTGTGTGATCTTACCGTCAAGCCGCTAACGAGGATTCCGCACTCGTTGGACGGTGTCGCGTCGAGATAGATCCGTAGAGTCAAGACCTTACAAGTGGTATCAGAGACTTTGGGGTGTTCTTGGTGTTCTTCGTGTTCATAAGCAACATCCTAGGTTTCTTGACATTTTGGACGGATAATATCACGTTTTTGGAGGTTTTTCGAGCTTATCAAGTCTAATCTCGTAAAATACTTCGTTGTAGTTCAAGTTTTTGATCGAAAATCAGTATTTTTACTCGTAAAAAAAGTTGTTTAATCTGCAAAACTTGAAAAACTCGAAGTATTAGCCGTTTTTCGAACTTGCGGCGCTCGGGTATGCTCATTTTCGAGTTTGACTGAGAATACGCTCTTTTCGAGGTTCCTTAGGGTTTGATTCGAGTTTGGCCAAATCGACTTTGCTCAGGATTTCGAATTTAGTATAAGTTCGAATTTAAGGATCTCGTGTTTAGTAACCTTCGAATTTGCCTTTAATTTCGAACATAGTTGGATTTCAAACTTAATTTCGAATTTAATTCCAAAGCAGTTTAAAATTAATTAAATTCGAATTTATTCAAATTCGAAAGAGTTAATTTAAATTAATTTCGAATTAAACTAATTAAGTTTAAATTCAAAAATATTTGAAACAATGACAAGTCTACAGAGGTTCATTGAGATGGATCACGAGGTCGGAAAAGCGAATTCACCACCTAAGCTGATGAAAATCGAGGATTATTACTGGTGGAACGATAGGTTTGCCGATTTCGCGAGGTTTAATGATATGCGGATGTGGATTTGTATAGACGAAGGATACATTCCACCTACGGCTTAGATTGAGGAACGACAAAATGTTGTGCCATATTCAAAGATGAAGGACGACGATAAAAAGTTGTATGAAGCCGAGAACCGGGCATTCGCTATCATTAGAATGGCGTTACCTCAGGAGATCTTGCAAACTTTCCGTAATCAGAAGATAGCAAAAGAGCTGCGGGATGCGTTAGAGAAACGGTGTGAAGGTAACCCGAGGGTCAGAAAGAATAGAATGGAAATGCTCAAGCAGCAGTTCGCGATCTTCAAAGCTTTGAAGAACGAAAAGCTGGATGAGACAGTTACCAGATTCTATCACTTATTGACTGAGTTAGACAGCCACGATGTGGAGTATAGTGAAACAAAGAAAATTAACAAGATTCTAGATGCTTTGCCTGCCAAATGGGAAATGTATGTGGCACTGATAAAGCATGATGAAGACAAATTCTATACTCTTACTCTAGACAGTGTTATAGGAACGCTGAGGGCATATCACTTTGAGTTGCTGAAGAAGGAAAGGGATTACGACCAAGTACGGGATCTAGACATGTACTTTGGGAAATCAAAATCTTCAGGGGCAACTGATGTGAAGACAGTTACAGCATTCTTCTCGGGAGAGACATCAACACCGGTTGAATCAGAAGACTCAGTAAGTAGGGCTTTCTTAGGATTTGCTAGACCAGAAGAATAGCATAATCAGGCTACACCTGCATCTACATCTCAAGGGTATTCAAAAATGCCTATGAGCGCAAAATCTGCTGAAGACCATTTGAATCTGTTGGCTTCATTTGGGGCCGCTTACGGCAATTGTGTTCAGGGCAAAATCAACTGCGCTTTGGGATGAGGATTACGATCAGGTAGATCCTGATGATCTAGAAGAGATGGATCTGCAATGGCAACTGGCCATGGTAACTCAGAGAGTTAAAAGGTTCATCAAAAGGACGGGAAGAAACCTCAACGTTAGTAACAATAAGATTGGGTTTGACAAATCCAAGGTTAAGTGGTACAACTGTCTGGGGTTAGGACACTTCGCTAAAGAGTGTCAGAGACCGAAAGTAGAAAACTACCAGGGACAGTATCAGAATCAATCTCAAGGGAGATATCTGCAAGGTAGTTCAACCAGTCAGGCGAATATAGCTGGTCTGTTATCCAACGTAACATCAGACAGACAGCTTGATGGAACTTATGACTGGAGTACGCATCCAGAGTCGAACACTAGAGCCTTTATGGCTGAAGTGACCGAGACTGGAAGTGATGGAGCAGAGGAAATTACTGGGGACAGCAATCAGAATGAAAGCAGTCCGATGTGGGTAGAAAGGTCAGCTGATCAGACAATTCTGGAGTTCGCGGCACAGATGGCCAACGTGGAATTAGATCATGCCAAGGTAACATTGAACTTTTCTCTTTTCCATTATTTATGTGTTTTGTGTGCTACGTCTAACGATAAGTTAAATTTATTACTTGAATCACATCAATCTATATCTACTCAGAATGAATCATTAAATCAGACAACACTAGCCTAGTAGATATAAAGGAAGATCTTAGGGATAAACTTAAGGCCGATGCACAAGATGTCGTAGTTCTAAAGGACAAGCTTAGTGAACAGTGTGTTAGATTAGAACTAATGTACGAACATGTTGAGGCATTGACAAAAGAGCTTAAAACCAAAGAAGTAGAGCTAGCAGAATCTAAGGTAAAGGTAGCTGAGGTAAATAGCAAACTTGAAAAGTTTAGGAACTCATCACTAAACCTAGGGAAAATCTTAGACGCACAGCGTCAATCTAAGAAGCATGTAGGTCTAGGGTATCATGAGAGTCCTCCACCTTTCAATGATAACTACGTACCTCAACCTCAGGAGAAAACTAAAAATTCAGTTGACTCAGAGGAAATACCTGAACCAGTGTCTATAATTGCTAAGGAAAATGAAGCTAAGGTGACTGTTAATATTATGAAGATTAAGAAGGTTAAAATTGTGTCATCCTCTAGTGATAAACCTGTAGGACAACACAAAATTGACTTTAATGATAAGGAGGAAGAACCAGTCGTTATAGTTGAAACAAAAGAACCAGACACTAGTGAGACACCTAAGTCAAAGGGCACACATAAAAAGTCAATTGACAAAATGTCTTGCTTTAGATGTCACGAAAGGGGGCATGTTGCTTCTAGTTGTCCGCATAGGAAAGTAGACTCTACACCTAAAACTGGAAAGCCAGAACAACATAAGCCTTCTCCAAGTGTTGCAAGCACTAGTAGTTCTCAAAATACCGAGAAAACTGTGCAAGCCGCACCAAAAACACACCTGTGTCAGGTCGACCCAAGGAAGTGATTAAGACTAATTCACCAAATAGAGTCATTAATCAATCTAGGTCAGGACCGCAACAGAATTATAAGAGTAGTACACCTAGTAGAGATTACACTCCGGTTAGGTCACACACTCCTGTAAGACATCAAACACCGGGTAGAGCTCAGGGATATCAGTCGGAAATGCATTATAATCGAAACTATTCGAGAGCTCCACAGCAAATGCCTACACAAAGGCCGATAGTGAACTTAAATCACTCCGCACCACAACAGACTCAAATTCAAAAACCCAGGTCACCTGAAACGCGAGATGGGTATTTGAAAGAGTTTAAGTATGTGGACGAGAATGGTATTACCAAGTCAGTTATGGCTTGGGTTCCCCGTGATAACTATCCTATTTTCTTTCATGTGCAGGAGATAACTACAGGTCCAAACAAGAAATGGTTCGTCGACAGTGGTTGCTCCAGGCACATGACAGGGGAAAGTAGTCTCCTTGCAGACTTCACCAGTACTAGAGTGGTCACTAATGGGATTATCAAACTGGATCAAGTTTATCACGTTGATAAACTGGTTCACAATCTCATTAGTGTATCTCAAATCTGTGATAAGAAGAACTCAGTACTTTTCACTGATACTGAGGCGTTAGTGCTGAAACCGGGATATAAAGTACCTGAAGAATGGATACTGATGAGGGCTCCAAGGAAGAATGACCTGTACATGCTCGACATGAACAAGCTGGAATCTTCGACTGGATCAATTTGTCTACTATCAAAAGCTTCAGAGACAGAATCGGTTTTATGGCATAGAGATATGGCGCACTTGCACCTAAGAAAAATGAACTACATTACAAAAAATGGATTGGTGCAAGGTGTTCCCATGAAGAGTTATCAATTCGAGGATAGGTGTCTACCGTGTAAGAAAGGAAAACAACACAAGAAGGCACACAAGTCCAAGACTCAGAACTCAATAGCTGCCACATTCGATTTGTTGCATATGGACCTCTTCGGACCAATCAACAAAAGGAGTATAGGTGGTAGTTTGTACTGTTTAGTTATTACGGACGATTACTCATGTTTTTCTTGGGTTTTCTTTTTAGGTACACAGGACGAGACGGCTGCAAAGCTCATCGGGTTCATAGACCAAGTGGAAACTTCTTATGGAACGAGGGTTAAACGACTAAGAAGTAATAACGGAACATAATTTAAAAACACAGTTATTGGTGTATATTGCCTATCAAAGGGCAGAGTGCATCAATTTAGTGCACCTTATGAGCCACAACAAAATGGGGTGGCCGAACGGAAAAACAGGACTTTGATTGTGGCAGCAAGGACCATGCTTTCGGATTCAAAGCTTCCTACCATGTTTTGGGGGGAGGCAGTGAATACCACGTGCCATGTTTTAAACCGGGTCCTTACTGTCAAATCATTGAACAAAACCTGTTATGATGTTTTGAATAAACGGCCACCAAATTTAACTGGCTTCGAACCTTTTGGGGTACCATGTACTTTAATGAAAACAAAACATCAACCTAAGTTTGGTGAAAAGGCTGACAAAGGATACTTCCTAGGTTATGTGACGAACTCACCAAACAAACGGGTTTTTAACAAATCAAATGGTACAGTAGAGATTGTGTATAACATTGATGTCACAAGTTATACACATGAACCCCAAACAGGCTAGGAATGGATATTTGATTACGACAAATTGTTTGAGTCATTTAAAATTTTTTTGGATGGAATGCAGGTATAATCGAACAAGACTTCTCGTCATTAAATCTGAATGACTAAGGTCAAAGTTTTCCGATGGCCACCTTTCCATCAACATTCGAGCCTACATCAAATGAAGATAGATCTCCAGAACAAAATGATTCTGAAGTGCCTACAGATGAAAATCAGACAACAAATTCTAACTCTGAAGACAGTCTCAATGAGGAAGAAAATATCGAGTCTGAAGTCGTTCCCCCGTTAGGAGAGATAGGAACAAATTTGGGAGATAATCTGAGAGTTGACGAGATAGAGACATCTAGGATTAATAAGACACATCCTATTGAGAGTATCATAGGAAATCCTAATGCTGGTGTGAGGACTATGAGTAGTTTGAATAACAACAAAGTGTTGTTGTCGATGATCAATGACTCCGAAGCCTTTCATACTTGCCTCTACTCATGTTTCATCTCGCAAGTAGAGTCGAAAAATGTGCAAATGGCACTAAAAGACAACTCTTGGGTTGAAGCGATGCAGGTTGAACTGTCACAATTTAGGTACTTAAGTTTCAGAAGATACTTAAGTTTCAGATCTGAAGATGAATCAAACTTAGCAGATTTAGTTAGATTCACTTCACTTTCAGAAGACAAACCATAGTGATCAACATTGGATTTTAAATAAGCTGAAGGAATCGCAACCTTTGATTCTTTTGAAGAAGGAGAATCACTAATTTGTTTGGTAAGATGAAGTATCTGATCTTCTAATCCTTTGATAATGACCAAATAAGAATTTCTGTCATCATCAAATGATTGATAGTCAGTTTTAAAAGATTGTCTTTGATTAAAAACATCTTTCTTTCATCTTCAAACACCTATCCATTTCTTTTTCTTTTTCTGATGAATTTCTTGAACCTATTTAACCTTAAAGATACAGACAAACCTAGATAAATTTTACGTCCCACTCAGTGATGAACAATTCATATAGCAATTTGTCAGGATTATTAATTATTAAAGATGTACATAGATAAGAAAATGTTGAAATTTATTTTGGAGACACACCTCTTAAAAATTAAATAACAGATAATTTTTAAAATAAAAGAATTTCAAACATGAATGTTTGAAATAGAATTGTTTTGGACAATGTCTGATATTTAACTGGAAGGTGGATTCAACATGCCGATATGTGAAACTAAAATCTGAAAACGAGGTTCGTCTAAAGCTTTAGAAATAATTATTGCAAGTTGATATTCTGTGCCTACAAAATATAACTCAATTGTTCCCTTTTCTACATGATCTTTATTAAAATGATACCTGATATCTATATGTTTCGTTTGTGAGTGCTGCACGGGCTTGCAAGAGATAACAATCGCACTTCGAGAATCGCAGTAAATTGGGATGTTGGTGAGCGAGAATCCATAATCACATAATTGTGTTCTCATCCACAGCACCTGGGAGCAATGCAGCTGCTACATACTCAACTTCAGCTGTGGATGTAGATACACAATTCTGCTTTTTGGAGGACCTACTCACCGGTCTGTCTCCCAAGAACTGTATTTCGCCTAATGTGCTTTTCCTGTCAACTCTACAACCTGCAAAATCAGCATCTGAAAAGGCAGTAAGATTAAAATCGGTTCCCTTTGGATAGCAGAGACTAAGATCGGGTGTACCCTTTAGATAACGAAAAATGCGTTTTACCGCAGTTAGGTGTGATTCTTTTGAGTCGGCCTGAAAATGGGCGCAAAGACATGTTGAAAACATTATATCAGTACTACTAGCATTCAGTAAGGATCCTTTCATCCCTCTGTAAGTTGTATTATCAACACTTTTCCTAGAAGGATCGGTGTCTAACTTACAATTGGAAGCCATGGGAGTTGCGATACTCGTGCAAGAGTCTAACTTATACTTCTTGAGAAAGTCAAGAGCATATTTCAACAGGTTCACAAAAATCCCATTTTCAAATTGTTTGACTTGTAATCCAAGGAAAAAATTCATTTCCTCCATCATACTCATCTCGAACCTGGACTCCATTAGAGATGAAAAATCCTTACAGAAATTACTGTTAGTAGATCAAAATATAATGTCGTCGACATATATTTAAACCTGGACTCCATTAGAGATGAAAAATCCTTTCAGAAATTACTTTGCTGAAACCAGCGGAGATAAGAAAGTTAGCAAGATTGTCATACCATGCGCGAGGTGCTTGTTTCAAACCATAGAGGGCTTTTTCTAGCACATAAACATGCTCAGGTTTATGTGCATCAACAAATCGTTGTGGTTGTTCAACGTACACCTCTTCATTAAGTTCACCATTAAGATAGGTTGTCTTGACGTCCATCTGGTACACTTTGAAGTCTTTTCGTGCCGTGTAAGCCAAGAAGATTCTGATAGCTTCAATTCGTGCAACTGGAGCGAAGGTCTCGTCATAATCTATCCCTTCGAGTGCCAGTTCAGCCAAATCATCAAATGTGGCATGCACACTTTTATTTACTGTTCTGGTTCGAGTGTTGAATGCAGGATATGCCTTCAAGTTGAAATGAAGATCGCTTCATCCGCTTTCTCGTTGAATTTGTTGAGGTTGTCTTTGTTGTTAAGCACATAGCACCTGCAACCAAATACATGTAAGTACTTAATGAAAGGTACTTTATTCAAGAAGAGATGATATGGAGTTTTATTTAAACTCTTACGGATTATGGAGCGATTCTGCGTGTAAGAAGCCGTTGACACGGCTTCGGCCCACAAGAACGGAGGTAGCTTTGAATAAGTAAGCATTGTACGTGTAGCTTTCACAAGGGTACGGTTATGCCTCTCTACGACTCCATTTTGTTAGGTTGTTCTAGCAGCAGAATATTGATGTTGAATGAATACCTTTGGATCAAAGGAAGCCCTCAACTAACGAATTCGTGAATTTCGTGCCGTTGTCATATCAGATTGATTGAACGGACAGTTGCTGTTGGGTTTCGACACTCTTTATAAAATCCATGATTTCTTGAGCTGTCTCATCCTTGCATTGCAAGAATTTAACCCAGGTATAGCATGAGTAATCGTCAATGATAACCAACACATATCACTTCCCATTTATGCTTTGGGTCTGCACTGGTCCGCATAAGTCCATATGAAGTAACTCCAAGACTCTCTTTGATGATGATTTAGGTTCTGGTTTGTGAGAAGATCTTTTCATCTTGCCCTTCTCACATGCTCCACGCAGATGGTCTTTTTCATATCTCAGTTCTTGGAGTCCTTTCACCAGTTGTTTAGCAGCCAGCTTGTTGATGTTTTCAAAGTTTAAGTGGGATAACCTACGATGCCACAACCAAGAGTCTTTCATGTGGCTTTTGATAGAAGGCAGATGCTATCCTTAATCATAAGCTTAGCTATATCTATGGTGTAATGGTTAGAGTTACGAGAACCGGATAAGATTTCCTTGCCATCCATACTCTTAACACTACAGTTCTTAGCCCTAAACGTTACTTCTAATCCTTTTATCGCAGAGCTGACCTATGCCAAACAGATTATGTGCTAATCCCTCAACATAGTCAACATCCTTGATGACTAGATTACTTAAGAATAAATCCCCGTATCCTTTTATGTGAGCATGATGACTGTTCTCGAGTTTTACTATCCCACTGGTATTGTTCTACTACATTGGACAACAATTCTCTTCTCCCGGTCATGGGCTTGGAGCAACCCAAATCCATATACCAGATGGATTTTGCCTGAAAAACAAATAAATACATATAATGAAAATCTATAAGCATTCAAATAGATCCATCTTAAATTAACAATCAAACCGTGTTCTGAACCGAGATGTTCAGAAAACATGATGATATTAGACCGGGTCCTGAGCTGTGTGCACAGAAGCCAAACGTGTCAGTTTAAGCACAACCGATAAGTAGAAGAACGGGTCCTAGCCTATGATAACTTGAAGCCAATTCATTGAAGTACGGGTCTTGATCTATAGTAACCAAGAACCATATGCATTAAGATCACACAACTTTGGGTACCCATCTTAATATGGGTCCTTTTGGGTTATGTGTTCCAGGTGAATATGGCATGTTTGCAGTTTTAGGAACCCATTTTGTAGTTATGTGTGGACCAGATGCATAGCCTTTTGGAATACATTGAAAATTGGATTTATTAGGCTTTGGAACCTTAGGTGATGAAATTACCTTCGGTTTTCGACTTTTTGAGACTTGTTTGACTTTTGCTTTGGTTTTGGGCCTAGGCAAAGTACAAGTCTCATTTTTTGTGATGGCCGATGATGCAACATTTTTTATTTTCTTTTTACGATTCTTTTAGCAGGATAAGACACAAAAGCATTCATTTCAGGTAGTTGGCGTCTAAAACAAGTTGGAGATAAATTAAACAAGTCACTAAAAGAATACTTCAGACAAGCATTAGAATTCGTTACATCATTACAATCATTGTTTTCAGATATTACATGCAACCTATCTTTAGAAACAAAATCATTTGGCATAACAGCCTTCTTCACAAAAAGAACTTGTAAAATCTTGCATGGTTGTTTTTGGCACTCTTCTCACATGATCTATAGGTTCAAAACAACGAGAGTCACTATGCTTGGAAGACTTATACTTTAAATTTAGTGTGCTACGTCTAACGATAGGTTAAATTTAGTACTTGAATCACATCAATCTATATCTGCTCAGAATGAATCATTAAAATCAGATAACGCTAGCCTAGTAGATATAAAGGAAGAGCTTAGGGATAAACTTAAGGCCGATGCACAAGATGTCGTAGTTCTAAAGGACAAGCTTAGTGAACAGTGTGTTAGATTAGAACTAATGTACGAACATGTTGAGGCATTGACAAAAGAGCTTAAAACCAAAGAAGTAGAGCTAGCAAAATCTAAGGTAAAGGTAGCTGAGGTAAATAGCAAACTTGAAAAGTTTAGGAACTCATCACTAAACATAGGGAAAATCTTAGACGCACAACGTCAATCTAAGAAGCCTGTAGGTCTAGAGTATCATGAGAGTCCTCCACCTTTCAACGATAACTACGTACCTCAACCTCAGGAGAAAACTAAAAATTCAGTTGACTCAGAGGATATACCTGAACCAGTGTCTATAATTGCTAAGGAAAATGAAGCTAAGGTGACTGTTAATATTATCAAGATTAAAAAGGTTAAATTTGTGCCATCCTCTATTGATAAACCTGTAGGACAACACAAAATTGACTTTAATGATAAGGAGGAAGAACCAGTCGTTATAGTTGAAACAAAAGAACCAGACACTAGTGAGACACCTAAGTCAAAGGGCACACATAAAAAGTCAATTGACAAAATGTCTTGCTTTAGATGTCACGAAAGGGGGCATGTTGCTTCTAGTTGTCCGCATAGGAAAGTAGACTCTACACCTAAAACTGGAAAGCCAGAACAACATAAGCCTTCTCCAAGTGTTGCAAGCACTAGTAGTTCTAAAAATACCGAAAAAACTGTGCAAGCCACACCAAAATCTGCTGTGAAAAACACACCTGTGTCAGGTCGACCCAAGGAAGTGATTAGGACTAATTCACCAAATAGAGTCATTAATCAATCTAGGTCAGGACCGCAACAGAATTATAAGAGTACTACACCTAGCAGAGATTACACTCCGGTTAGGTCACACACTCCTGTAAGACATCAAACACCGGGTAGAGCTCAGGGATATCAGTCGGAAATGCATTATAATCGAAACTATTCGAGAGCTCCACAGCAAATGCCTACACAAAGGCCGAGAGTGAACTTAAATCACTCCGCACCACAACAGACTCCAATTCAAAAACCCAAGGCACCTGAAACGCGAGATGGGTATTTGAAAGAGTTTAAGTATGTGGACGAGAATGGTATTACAAAGTCAGTTATGGCTTGGGTTCCCCGTGATAACTATCCTATTTTCTTTCACGTGCAGAAGATAACTACAGGTCCAAACAAGAAATGGTTCGTCGACAGTGGTTGCTCAAGGCACATGACAGTGGAAAGTAGTCTCCTTGCAGACTTCACCGGTACTAGAGTGGTCACTAATGGGATTATCAAACTGGATCAAGTTTATCACGTTGATAAACTGGTTTACAATCTCATTAGTGTAACAACACAAGAAGGCACACAAGTCCAAGACTCAGAACTCAATAGCTGCCACATTCAAATTGTTGCATATGGACCTCTTCAGACCAATCAACAAAAGGAGTATAGGTGGTAGTTAGTACTGTTTAGTTATTACTGACGATTACTCATGTTTTTCTTGGGTTTTCTTTTTAGGTACAAAGCACGAGACGGCTGCAAAGCTCATCGGGTTCTTAGACCAAGTGGAAACTTCTTATGGAACGAGGGTTAAACGACTAAGAAGTGATAACGGAACAGAATTTAAAAACACAGTTATTGGTGTATATTGCCTATCAAAGGGCATAGTGCATCAATTTAGTGCACCTTATGAGCCACAACAAAATGGGGTGGCCGAACGGAAAAACAGGACTTTGATTGAGGCAGCAAGGACCATGCTTTCGGATTCAAAGCTTCCTACCATGTTTTAGGGGGAGGCAGTGAATACCGCGTGCCATGATTTAAACCGGGTCCTTACTGTCAAATCATTGAACAAAACCTGTTATGAAGTTTTGAATAAACGGCCACCAAATTTAACTTGCTTCGAACCTTTTGGGGTACCATGTACTTTAATGAAAACAAAACATCAACCTAAGTTTGGTGAAAAGGGTGACAAAGGATACTTCCTAGGTTATCTGACGAACTCACCAAACAAACGGGTTTTTAACAAATCAAATGGTACAGTAGAGATTGTGTATAACATTGATGTCACAAGTTATTCACATGAACCCCAAACAGGTTCGGAATGGATATTTGATTACGACAAATTGTTTGAGTCATTTAACATTTTTTTAAATGGAAATGCAGGTATAATCAAACAGGACTTGTCGTCATTAAATCTGAATGACGAAGGTCAAAGTTTTCCGATGGCCCCCTTTCCATCAACATTCGAGCCTACATCAAATGAAGATAGATCTCCATAACAAAATGATTTTGAAGTGCCTACAGACGAAAATTAGACAACAAATTCTAACTCTGAAGACAGTCTCAATGAGGAAGAAAATATGGAGTCTGAAGTCGTTCCCCCGTTAGGAGAGATAGGATCAAATTTGGGAGATAATCTGAGAGTTGACGAGATAGAGACATCTAGGATTAATAAGAATCATCCTATTGAGAGTATCATAGGAAATCCTAATGATGGTGTGAGGACTATGAGTAGTTTGAATAACAACATAGTGTTGTTGTCGATGATCAATGACTCCGAAGCCTTTCATACTTGCCTCTACTCATGTTTCATCTCGCAAGTAGAGTCTAAAAATGTGCAAATGGCACTAAAAGACAACTCTTGGGTTGAAGCGATGCAGGAAGAACTGTCACAATTTAGGAAACTAGAAGTGTAGGAGTTAGTTCCATTACCTCGAAGAGAAGTTGCAATAGGAACCAAATAGGTTTTTAAGTGCAAGGGAGATGATTGGGGTATAGTCACTCGCAACAAAGCAAGGCTTGTGGTAAACGGTTTCAACCAAGAGGAAGGAATCGATTACAATGAAGTGTTCACGCCAGTTGCAAGGCTTAAAGCAATCCGTTTGTTTCTAGCTTTTGCTTCCTTCAAAGGATTTAAAGTTTATCAGCTAGATGTTAAGAGTGCTTTCCTTTATGGGAAAGTGAATGAACTGGTGTATGTGGAACAGCCGCCCGGGTTTACAGATCCGAAATATCCAGACAGAGTATATCGGTTAGATAAGGCGTTGTATGGATTACATCAAGCACCGAGGGCGTGGTACGAGACTTTATCCAATCATCTTTTAGACAATGGGTTTGAAAGAGGGAGAATAGATAGTACGTTGTTCGTGAAGCGAAAAGGTGAACATTTCATCTTGGTACAAGTGTACGTCGATGATATTATTTTTGGATCATCAGACGAGCAGATGTGCACAGATTTTGAAAAGGTGATGAAGTCGAAGTTTGAGATGAGTGCGATGGGTGAGTTAAACTTCTTTCTGGGTTTGCAAGTCGAACAGAGGAAGGAGGGCATGTTTATTCATCAGACAAAGTATGTCTACGACATCTTAGATTGCTTCGGGATGGAAAGAACCAAGCTGACAGCTCACTTCAGCACGCCGATTCAAGTGAATCACAATCTCGGACCGGGTACAGAAAGTGATACCGATGTGGATCCGGTGTTATATCGGGCCATGATTGGGTCACTCATGTATTTAACTACTTCTAGACCTGATATAATGTTTGTTGTGTGTATTTGTGCTAGGTTTCAAGCTAATCCAAAAGAGATGCACATGAAAGCTGTGAAGTGGATTCTAAGATACCTCAAGTCGAAACCAAAGCTGGGACATTGGTATCACGCGGAGGGCGATCTGGAATTGGAGGTGTTCACGGATTCTGACTATGGAGGATGCAGCTCCTTGGAGGGAGGCTCGTTTCCTGGCAATGCAAGAAACAAACTTCGGTAGCCGTGTCAACTTGCGAGGCCGAATATGTTGTTGCGGGTTGTTGCTGTTCACAGGTTCTGTGGATACAACAACAATTAAACACAGTTAAACACAGTTCTGTGGATAGATAACCAATCAACTATTGCAATAACAAATAGTCCAGTTAAACACAGTAAAACCAAGCACATAGACATAAGACACCACTTTATTCGTGATTGTGCTGAAAAGAACTTAATCAAGCTGGTAAAAGTTGCAACGGATGATAATAATGCGGATTTATTTAACGAAGCTTTTGATAAGTCATGTTTTGAGTTTTTAGTTCAACTAAACGGAACGCGTAATCCGGAGTAAAATGACCTTAGTCCAGTTTATTTCCTTTTATAGCAGTAGAGTTTCTTTCTTTTTATAGTAAGGTTAGTAGCTTAGGATATTTTCTTTTATAGTAAGTTAGTAGGTTATTTTATTTTCATATTCTTATTTATGAAAAACAAAAAAAAATGAGAAAACCATAAATAATTCAAAAAAAAGAGAATATCTAAAAATGAGTTAAGTCTTAGATACATAGGTTCAAAGTGACGAAAACTAGCACAGTCTTTACAATCTCTAAGTGTTAATCTTTCACACATAATGCATCTAAAATTCTAAGTGCTATACATTATCTAGTTTGATATGTTGGTAGGCATAATACATATAGGGAATCTCAAGGCTAATAAAATATTCAAGAAAAAGTCAGACGTGTCACTAACTTAGATGTATGACCAAATGGTCTTAATTTTTATGTTAGAGACATACAGAATTTGATTCTAAATGAGGTATGCAAACTTTCTGGGGATGTATAGCAACATCAGATTCATCTTAAAGGAATGAAAAGAATAGGAAAATCATATACTGAGTTGAGACTCAAAACAAGTAACTCTATTGTACGTAAGTACAGACCTGTTGCCTCTGGTTTGACTCGAGTTAGCAAGATAAGTCGCTTTGTTGTACGTCGGTACAGACCTATCACCGCTGTCTTGCTAGCTTTAAATATAAACTTTAAGATAATCTAAGACACTCTATTGTATGTAAATACAGACCTGTGTCCGACGTTTGCCTTTTAAAGAAAGTTTGCAATACCGAAAAGTTATAATCATTGTGTGTATGCCTTGATCATAGAAGTATGTCTAAGTATGGGACACGTAAGGTAGTTTCTTGATAAATAAAAAGGCCAAGGGATATTCCAAAATGTAACATGTTTGAAGGGAAAATAATACAAACAATCATCTAAAAATGTATGTCACGACAAACAATAAAAGGAATCAAAAATTCCTAAGGAAAAAGGTCAAAGTTACTGAGGATGCATTTTAGTTGAATAAATAAACATTGCATGAAAATCTTGTGCTTAGTGTAAATAAATTTTGCCTAGTTTATTCCATTACACGAAAAAGTTGGAAAAGTTGAAAAAGTTGAATTTAATTCAAAGATTTTCGAAATTTTCAGTTATCTTCGAATTTAAGCCAAAGTCGAATGATACATTCGATTTTGGTAGTAAATTCGAAATTGGAGACAAATTCGTAGGTGGTTAGCATAAATAGGTCAACAGTGAACATTCATTATTCACCTACATTCGAATTTAACCCTTCGAGTTTGTTCAGAGAGATTTCGAATTTGTTACTTCGAGTTTGTCGTTTTCGAGTTTGCTTCTATTTGTCGAAGTTTTGTCCATTTGTACTCGAGCATCGTACCAAATCTAGGTATAATCAACATCATTATACAAGATTTTGGTAGTTTTAGACTCAATTTGAGCCAAAATCGACTAGATTTGAGTCTTTAAGGGTTTGAACTTTGTAATTCAAAATCACAAAGTTTGAACCGGTGAAACTTCAAATAAGTGTTAAATATCTTCGATTAGAACCTATTAGGACTAATGAATGTGATTTTCTAAGTCTAAGTTGGTTTAAATCTTGGAGTTTTGATTTTAAAGTGTCGACATTCGAGTTTGTTCTTGTGTTCGAATTTGTCAATAAATTCGAATATATCATTAAACTCGAAATAAGGCCAATTTCGAACATGTTGTTTGAATTTGTTATTAAAATCGAAATTTTGACTATTTTTTAAATCAAACTTGTAGAAATTCATATGTGGTGGATTTTGAACTTACATAAGTTCACAATAAAACAAATTTGAATTTAAACAAGTTTATTTTTTATTTTGTCCATTCTAATATATTTTATACTTTATTCTACAGATATGGGGGATAGAGCTTTTCCAAAAGCATAATATGGTCGTGTGACCGAACCATGATCTACCTGAAGCTCAGGCATATCGCCAAATGGTGGACTTTTTGGCTGCTTCAAGGGTGTATTATGCCCTTTCGCACAATGTGCAGATAGTACTGCCTTACATTAGGCAATTTTGGTATCATCTACAGGTCGACTGCACCGTTACTCCGACAGTATTAAGGACCAGAATAGCCGGGCAGCCCCTTGTGTTCTCAGCCAATGTATTGCACAGACTTTTGCAGTTAGGAACCGCCGAGCAGGAAGCTGGGCCAATTGACTTCCCGCTGGAAGTTAGGGAAGTAGCGTTCTTAAGAATGGGGTATGGCCTAGATGTGGCTAAGGAATCATACATGAAAAGTGGTCTAATTGGGCAATGGAGGTATCTAGCACACGTCTTCATGGTGTGCTTCGCTCCGAAGAATGCCGGTTTTGACTACATCGTTTCGAAGATGCAATCGGCGATGATAGCATTGGTCTACGATCAGAGGTTTAGCTACTCCGAAATGTTCTTTGCGGAGTTTGTTCACCAAATAACAGCTCTAGCAAGAGAAAGATTTTTGATGTATCCTAGGTTCGTGATGATGCTGATCAGACATTTTTTTGCCAAATCTGCCGCAATTCCAGAGATTCAAAGTGTTGCAGTGATCGACAAGAGGATTTCCAGATTGTCAAGCACATAATGCCCGTAGGGGTAACTTGGTTAGACCAGTAGATGCACCACTTTTTGGTATTGTGGTGAATCCTGATTTTCAAGCCCTAGAAGGTACTAACTGGGGTGGAGATGTATAAGTACATCAGGAGCCGCAACAACAACAACAACAACAACAGCAACAGCAACAGCAGAGGCCTCAGCAACAACCGAGAAGGAGGCAGAGAGCTCCAATTAGACAAACTCAAGCTTCAAGGCCTTCATCGAGCAGAGTACAGGAGTCAGAAGAAGCAGGTCCTTCAAAGGATGCTGCGGGTCAATCGGTAGTAGCCCCCGTAATTGATACACAGGTGGAGACTTTAGAGGAGATTTGGGCTCAAGGCTCGCATGCAAATGAAGAGATTACAACTGAGCTTGTTGGAGATATTCTAGAACCTCCAGTTGATGAAGAAGATATTCTGCGCCAGATAGATGAATATATACCTGAGGTAGAGGGTCAAGCTGTGACCACATCTGAATCTGAGTCAGAAGAGGCTGAAGAGATTGAAGTTGAAGAAGTAGCTGAAGAGATAGAAGATCTGGCTGTCCGAATAGGCATATATGGATCCAGGATAGTGGTTACTAATGAAGAGGCTGCAAAGAGAAGAGCATCAAGAGATTCCGATGACGATGACTCTGACTTTGAAATTGAGGATACTACTCCATTAGTGCCTAGGCATAAGGCCAAAAGGCATCGATTTATGCAGGGAGCTTCCTCTGCCTCTGCCTCTGCCTCTGAGCCTGAAACACCATCCGCTCAACCATCTATTCCACCACCACCCGTTCAATCATCAATTCCACCACCAAGCATCCCGTCAACTATCACATCCATTCCATCCACCTCATCCACCTTTACTGACAATCAACGGTTTTCTAAGCTCAGAAGCAAGGTTGATTTCCAACAAGTCCAAGTATTTCAACTTACGAAAGCCGTCGGCGTACTTCAAGCACATAATGCAAATATCGATAAAGAAATTCTTGAGCTGAAGACATTTGTCGCCGACCAGGCTGCAGAGATCCGCACTATGAGGTCCCTTATCGAGCAATTAATGAAAAACCTAAAGGCTCAGGGGGAGATTAGTTGCCGGGATACTGAGGAGTTGAGAAGGGATGACGAAGGCAATGATCCCGATGCGTCAAAAGACAGTGAGCCAGTAGATTTTTCTGCTACTCAACACGCGGAAGTTCAGGTGGAGCCAAGTCAGACTGGAGCTGAAGGAGGAGAAGGAGGTGAAGCTAGTCCCTCAAAGACTGTTGAGAGCGAGATGATAGACGCTCTGAGGGATATTGAGGAAGAAGTGATGGAGTTCGATTTTGAGGATGAGATAGGGGAGTTAGAGGAAGGAGAATCCATGCCGGAGGAGATAGTTGATTGGCGATCCAATGACGAAGTGATAGAGGATGCAGACGACAACGTCAATGAAGTGATTGTAAACACACAACCTATCACGGAGTTATATGTTCAAGACAATCACAATGTGATTCATATTGATGAAATCAAGAGAGCCTCGATCGAAGATTCTGAACTTGAAGAAGCATAGAAAGAGCCATCTAGGGCTGAATTGATGAATTTGTGGTTCAGAAAAGTAGAAAAGAAGACAGAGCCGAAGATGAAGAAAAGAATGAGAGTTCCGGGCTCAGAAAATCTCTCAGGAGGAATTATCAGCTGGTTCTTTGACAGAGAACTGCAGCTATTTATATTGATAAGGAGAGATGGACTTCAATACTTGAGGCGAACACTGAAAGTATTCAACACACTGCCCAAGGTTGAAGTGAAAGAGTTAGCTTGGAAGGAGTTGATGAACATTGGTGACGACCCGTATGCTGAAGTGATTGCAAAAATTATAACGAAAGAGGGTCGGTCAGGTAAATTTGAGAGACTAAAGCCGAGGACCGAGAAGAGGGTGGAGGATGAAACTAGAATTGATCCGCATACAGGTAGGCCATGGGCCAGAATGGTATACAAACCTGTAAGATGCTTGAAGAAGGTGCCAATGAGATCGATGCCACAAAATGTTTTAAGTAACATGAAATGGTGGTATATCGATAATGAAACCACTGAAGCTGTAATGGAGGATGCACAAGACAACATTATTTTGAAAGTGTATGATCCACTGCACTAAATAAATCTATCAAAGGACGACCTGAAAAAGCTACATGATCAGCCTATCTTCTTCCACGAAGGATGGAGATCTGAAGCCAGGAAGTTCCAGAAGATAGTAAGACCATGTATAGATATAGGTCTATGTGCAGGTAGTTGTCTATATGAACCAAGTACTTAGTTAAAATGTAGATAGTTAGAACCTATCGTCAAGGGGGAGTCTGTTAGTACACTCTGTGTGACGATAGCAGTCTAAGTTTTGTTAGCATTTTGTGTAACTCAAGTAACTTGGTATTGAATATTGAATAGTGTTTCATATATGTGATAATGTTTGTTTAATATTGATTGATTGTATGTTTGAACTTGGTGTAATGTATTACAAGAAGTTCAAACGTAAAGTTCAAAGACAAATTCAAACATAAGTTAAAACATAAGTTCAAATATAAGTTCGATATGTGAAATTCGAATTTGAGGTAAATTCAAATTTGTCAATGAGGACAAATTCGAATAGGCCTTGGGCCTGATTCGAATTTGTCCTAGACAAACTCGAATCTGTCAGTATAATTAAGGGTTAATTCGATTAATTATCAGACTTTTGCAGAATTTCAGAGCGATTAAGCAAAAGGGCGATCTCAAACTTGCACCGTGGTAGTCTCCGTGTTACGTGTGTGTGATCTTACCGTGGTAGTCTCCGTGTTACGTGTGTGTGATCTGTTGGTACATCCCGTGTGACGATAGCAGTCTAAGTTGTCTTACATTGTGATTTAGCATATGTTTGTTATATATATATATTATGTATGATTGATGATTATCAGTGTTTGTATGTTTGAACTTGATGTAACGTATTACAAGAAGTTCAAACATAAAGTTCAAAGATAAAATCAGTCATAAGGTAATATCATAAGTTTCAAACACTTAGTTGTATATGTCAAAGGCTAGATTCGAATTGCATAAGAGGATACATTCGAATCTGTGATAGATTCGAATGAGACCTTAGATTCGAATATAGGATAGATTCGAGACTGTCATGTTGGACAGACTCGAATGGGCCTTGGGCTAGATTCGAGTCTGACCCACATCAGATTCGAATCTGGGTCTATAATTAGGGATAGACTCGAATGATTAGAAGATTTTTTGCAGAATTCGTGAGGAATTAAGCAAGAGGCGATCTCGAGTTTATCAGCTAGGTGAGTGCCGTTTCGGAGAGAATTAGTACGTAGGATCGTTCGTGTGTCGTTCGTTCAGCGTCTAATAGTCTCCGTGTTCCGTTAGTTGAGAGTTGTCCGTCTAACCGTCAACGAGTATTCCGCACTCGTTCACGGATCCGCGTCTAGATAGATCTTGCAGTGGTAGACCTTACAAGTGGTATCAGAGACAGGTTAGTGTTCTTGGTGTTCTTCGTGTTCATCAGATACATTCTAGGTTTCTTGACGCTAGTTGGATGGTTTTGCTCTCAAAAACGTGTTTCTGAGCTTAGCAAATTCATATTCGGGAAACACTTTGTCGTTTTTCACGTTTCTGGTCGAAATCATTATTTTTCTTTTGAAAAATAGTGGTTTAATCTGTAAAACGTCAAAAAATCAAAGTGTTAGCCGTTTTTCGAGTTTGCGGCGCTCGAATCTATAGGGGTAATTAGGGTTTCACTTTAGTCTCAAGTCTAACCTAAATACGCTCCTTTCGAGTCAATTTCAGTGTGTTTCGAGTCTACTTTGTTTCGAATCTGTTACTTCATTCGAATTGGATCTCGAGTCTGTGTTGCTTCGAGTTTATTTCGAGTTTGTTACTGTTTCGATTCTGTGCTTCGAATCTGCTAGACATTCGAATCTACTGAAGCCTTCGAATCTAAGGACCATTGAATCTAAGGAGTTGTTCGAATCTGACATTCATTTCGAATCTAATTGACTTTTAAGACTTAATCGAATTTAATCTCAACAGATTTAATATTAATTAGTTTCGAATCTATCTAGATTCGAATAAGTTAGTCTAAATCAGTTTCGAATTAAATTAATTAAGTTCAAATTCAATTTGTTTCAGAAAAGATGTCAAACCTTCAGAAATTCCTTGAGATGGATCACGAAGTTGGGAAGGCAAATGCACCGCCAAAGCTGATAAAAGTTGAGGACTATTACTGGTGGAAGGACAGATTTACGGATTTTGTACGATTCAACGATATGCGCATGTGGGTGTGCATAGATGAAGGGTACATTCCACCAGTATCTGAAGTTGAAGGCCGTCAAAAGGTCTTGTCATATCAGATGATGAAAGAGGATGACAAGAAACTATTTGAAGCTGAGAACAAAGCTTTCTCCATAATCCGTATGGCTTTACCTCAAGATATTTTACACACATTTCGGACTCAAAGGACGTCGAAAGAACTTTGGGAGTCTCTCCAGAAAAGGTGTGAAGGTAATCCTCGGGTGCGTAGAAAGCGTACAGAGCTGTTGACCCAGCAGTTTGCGATTTTCAAGGCAATTAAGGATGAACAGTTGGATGATATTATCACAAGGTTCTATCATCTGATAACGGAACTTGAAAGTCATGGAATTGAGTATTCGGACACTGACAAGAACAACAAGCTTCTTGATGCCCTACCAGCCAAATGGGCTATGTACGTGGCAATGATTAAGCTGAATGAGGATAAATATTATGCTCAATCACTTGATGACATTGTGGGAACGTTGAGGGCATATCACTTCGAGATGATTAAGGCTGAGACTGATTACGAGCAAGTCCAGAATCCGGCTATGTATTTTGGAAAGACATCTAAATCATCAGTGACAGCTGAACCGAAGAGTGCTACAGCGTTTTTCACCGGAGAAACGTCATCGCCACCAGAGTCCGAAGACTCACTGAATCGCGCGTTCTTAGGGTTAGGAAGATCGGAAGAACCGCAACCTCAAGTCCAACAGGCATCGACCAGTCAGAGCTATTCGAAGATGCCCATGAGCGCAAAGTCAGCGGAAGAGCATCTGAATCTACTTGCTTCGTTTGTGGCCGCTTATGGAAATTGTGTTCAAGGGAAGATCAATGATCCGGCTCTTTGGGATGAAGATTACGATCAGGTCGACCCTGATGACTTAGAGGAAATGGATCTTAAATGGCAACTGGCCATGGTGACCCAGAGGGTTAAAAGATTCATTAAGAGAACTGGAAGGAATTTGCAAATGAATAACAATGGGATCGGGTTTGATAAGTCCAAGGTGAAATGTTATAACTGTCAAGGACTAGGACACTTCGCCAGGGAGTGCAAGAGGCCAAAGGTAGAGACATACCAGGGACAGAGCCAACATCAGGGACAATTCCAAAATCAGTCCCAACAAAGATACCTTCCGAGTTCCTCATCTGGTCAAGCCAATCTAGCGGGTCTATTATCCAATGTCACTTCTGACAGATAGCTAGATGGTACCTATGACTGGAGTTCACATCCTGAGTCAAATGCTAGAGCTTTCATGGCTGAAGTTACTGAGAATGGTTGTGAAGAAGACGAGCAGACCACAAGGGAAAGCAGTCCGATGTGGGTAGAGAAGGCGAATGATCAGACCGTGCTGGAGTTTGCTGCTCAAATGGCCAACGTGGAATCTGATAACTCAAAGGTTAGTCTTTCTTATTCTCTATTTTCAGAATTATGTGCTTTGTGTGCTACTTCTAATGATAGGTTAAATCTAGTCTTAGAATCACACAAAACCATCTCTGCTCAAAATGAAAACTTAAAAATAGAAAACGCTAGCCTAAATGATATAAAGCAAGACTTAAAAGAAAAGCTTAAGGCTGATGCTCAAGACGTAATAGTTCTAAAAGACAAACTGAGTGAGCAGTGTGTTAGGATAGAGCTTATGTATGAGCACGTAGAGGCCTTGACCAAAAGTCTGAAGGACAAGGACATACAGCTAGCCGAGACCAAGGTTAAGGTAGCAGAGGCAAATAGCAAGCTGGAAAAGTTTAGGAATTCGAGCCTAAACCTAGGAAAAGTCTTAGATGCCCAAAGACAGTCTAAGAAGCCTGTAGGTCTAGGTTTTCATGAAATTCCTCCACCTTTCAATGCTAATTATGTGCCTCAGCCTCAGGAGAAAACTGACAAGTCAGTAGAATTAGAGGACCTACCTGAACCAACTCCTGAGCCTACAGTTGATAATACACCTAAGGTGTTTGACTCAATCGTCACGGTCAAGAAAGTGAAATTTGTGTCTTCCTCCAGTGAAACACCTGCAGGAAAACAGAAAATTTCATGGGCTGACCAGGTCGAAGAGACAGACACTGTAGATGTACCAAAGGAAGTAGACACTAGTGAGACACCTAGATCTAAGGGAACAACCAAAAAGTCCATGGATAAGATGTCTTGCTTTAGATGTCACGCGAAAGGGCATGTTGCTTCTCACTGTCCACTTAGGAAAGCAGATGTTACCCCTAAGACAGTGAATCCAACACCTGTTAAGCTCTCACCCAGTGTGACAAGCAGCAGTAGTTCTCAACCTACCGAGAAAACTGTGCAGGCCGCACCCAAACAAGTTGTGAAAAACACACCGGTTAAGGTTGGACCAAAGGAAGTGATTAGGACAAATTCACCGAATCGTGTCAATAATCAATCTAGGTCAGCACCTCAACAAGTCTATAGGAGCACCACACCTAGCAGGTCACACACTCCAGTTAGGTCACATACTCCTGTTAGACAGTATGCACCGGTAAGAGCTCAAGGATCACAGTCAGAAATGGCATATAATAGGAATTATTCTAGAGCTACACAACAAATGCCTACACCAAGGCAAAGAGTGAACTTAAATCACTCGGCACCACAACAGAATTCAGTTCAAAGGCCCAAGTCACCTGAACGGCGAGATGGGTACTTGAAAGAGTTCACGTATGTGGACGAGAATGGTATTACCAAGTCAGTCATGGCTTGGGTTCCCCGTGATAACTAACCTATTTTCTTTCATGTGCAGGATATAACTACCGGTCCAAACAACAAGTGGTTCGTCGACAGTGGTTGCTCCAGGCACATGACGGGGGAAAGAAGTCTTCTCACAGACTTCAAGGGGGGTAATAGGGGATTTGTATCATTCGCGGGTAACAAGGGTGGAAATATCACTGGAACTGGAGAAGTCACTAATGGGACGATTACTTTGGATCAAGTTTATCACGTCGATAAACTGGTTCATAATCTCATTAGTGTTTCTCAAATCTGTGATAAGAAGAACTCGGTGTTATTTACTGACACTGAGGCGTTAGTGCTAAAGCCTGGATTCAAGATACCTGAAGATTGGATATTGATGCGGGCGCCAAGGAAGAATGACTTGTACATGCTCGATATGAACAAGCCAGATACTTCGATGGGGCCAATTTGTCTACTATCCAAAGCTTCGGAGACGGAATCCGTACTGTGGCACAGACGCATGGCTCACCTGCACCTGAGGAAGATGAATTACATTACGAAGCATGGACTGGTGCAGGGTGTGCCCATGAAAAGTTTTCAGTTCGAGGATAAGTGTATACCTTGCATGAAGGGCAAACAACACAAGAAGACACACAAGTCCAAGAAGCAGAATTCCATAGCCTCAACATTCGATCTGTTGCACATGGACCTTTTCGGCCCAATCAACAAAAGGAGTATTGGAGGTAGTTGGTACTGCTTAGTTATCACCGACGATTACTCACGTTTTTCTTGGGTTTTCTTTTTAGGTACGCAGGACGAGACGCGCAGGCTCATCGGGTTCTTGGACCAAGTGGAGAACTCATACGGAACTAGGGTTTAAAAGTATTCGTAGTGATAATGGAACTGAATTCAAAACACTGTAATTGGTTATATTGCCTATCAAAGGGCATAGTGCATCAATTCAGTG
The DNA here is from genome assembly GCA_020465985.1 of Centrapalus pauciflorus. Classification (NCBI taxonomy): domain Eukaryota; kingdom Viridiplantae; phylum Streptophyta; class Magnoliopsida; order Asterales; family Asteraceae; genus Centrapalus; species Centrapalus pauciflorus. Next base: position 50,584 of record JAANYP010005057.1, read on the forward strand.
CACCATATGAACCTCAATAGAATGGGGTGGCGCGGAACGTACAATAGAAGCTTTGATTGAGGCCGCAAGGACTAGCTTTCGGATTCAAAGCTTCCTACCATGTTTTGGGGGGAGGCAGTGAATACCGCGTGCCACATTTTAAACCGAGTCCTTACAGTCAAATCATTGAACAAACATGCTATTAAATTTTAAATAAACGGGCCACCTAACTTAACTGATTCGAACCGTTTGGAGTACCATGCACACTTTAAGAAACAAACATCAACCGAAGTTTGGTGAAAAGGCTGCCGGATACTTCCTAGGTTATGTGCAACCTCACCAAACAACGGGTGTTAACAAATCAACTGGTACTGTGGAGATTGTGTATAACTTGATGTCACAAGTTATACCATGAACCCCAAACTGGTCGGAAGGATAATTTGAACTAGATAGTTATTGAGTCATTTAACATTCTGCTGAAGATAATGCAGGTACTCGAGAAGAGACTGGCGCCACGTTTGCATCTGAACGACGATGGCCACAATGTCCAAGGACCACGGTTCGAAATCTATACCGAGCCTATTGCGACTGTTAGATGGATATCCATGAAAGTTGCTGATCAGAGGGCCGCACCTACACTGAGAATCAGGACTCAATCGTCAAGTTGCTAACTCTGAGAAAACGTCGTTGAGGCAGGAAAATGTCATGACCTGAGCCTGTTTCCCCTTTCGGTGAAATAGGGATCCACTTAGAGATTAATCTACGGGTTTGATGAAATAGAGACCGTCTAGGATAACACGCAAGAACCATCCAATAGATAGCATCATAGGAAATCCTACGAGGGTGTGAGGAACTCGGAGTAGTGTTGAATAACAACACGTGTTTGTTGTCGATGATCAAACGACTCCGAGGCATAATCACACTGTCTATAATTCGTGTTTCATATCGCAAGTAGAGCCCAAAATGTGCAAAGGCACTTAGAGGACAATTCCTGGGTTGAAGCGATGCAGGAAGAACTTTCACATTTAGGAACTAGAAGTGTGGAGAGTACACCGTTACC
>JAANYP010005057.1:53064-148561 GCA_020465985.1 Centrapalus pauciflorus
ATTTGACTATGATAAGTTATTTGCGTCATTTAACATTCCTTTGGATGATAATGCAGGTAAAATCGAGAAGGACATGGCGACGTTGCATCTGAACGACGATGGCCAAATCTTTCCGAGGACCACGTTTGAATCTACATCCGAGCCTACTGCGACTGTAGATGGATCTCCAGAAGTTGCTGATCAGGAAGCACCTACAACTGAGAATCAGTCTCAAGCATCGAGTTCCAATTCTGAGGAAAACGTCCGTGAGGAGGAAAATGTAGAAGCTGAGCCTGTTCCCCCATTAGGTGAAATAGGATCCAACTTAGGAGATAATCTAAGGGTTGATGAAATAGAGACCTCTAGGATTAACAAGAACCATCCAATAGAAAGCATCATAGGAAATCCAAACGAGGGTGTGAAGACTCGGAGTAGTGTAAATAACAACACCGTGTTGTTGTCGATGATAAACGACTCCGAGGCATATCACACATGTCTTTATTCATGTTTCATATCGCAAGTAGAGCCTAAGAATGTGCAAATGGCACTTAAGGATAACTCCTGGGTTGAAGCGATGCAGGAAGAACTTTCACAGTTTAGGAAACTAGAAGTGTGGGAGTTAGTTCCGTTACCTCGAGGGGAGATTGCAATAGGAACCAAATGGGTTTTTAAGTGAAAAAGAGACGATCAGGGTATAGTCACGCGCAATAAGGCGAGATTAGTTGTAAAGGGTTTCAACCAAGAGGAGGGAATCGATTACAATGAGGTGTTTGCACCAGTAGCAAGGCTGGAAGCCATTAGGTTGTTTCTAGCTTTTGCCTCCTTCAAGGGCTTTAAGGTATATCAATTAGATGTTAAGAGTGCTTTCTTATATGGGAAAGTGAAGGAGTTGGTGTATGTTGAACAACCGCCCGGATTTACAGATCCAAAATATCCTGATAGAGTATATCGCTTAGATAAGGCTCTTTATGGATTACATCAGGCACCTAGGGCGTGGTATGAGACTTTATCCAACCATCTTTTAGAAAACGGTTTTGAAAGGGGTAGGATAGATAATACTCTATTTGTGAAGAGGAAGGGTGAACACTTTATCTTGGTACAAGTGTACGTCGATGATATCATTTTTGGATCATCAGACGAACAGATGTGCAAAGATATCAAGAAGGTGATGAAGTCTAAGTTCGAGATGAGTGCTATGGGGGAGTTGAATTTCTTTTTAGGGTTACAAGTTGACCAAAAGAAGGAAGGGATGTTTATCCATCAAACTAAGTATGTCTATGACATATTAGAACGGTTTGGGATGGAGGGAACTAAGTTGACTGCCCACTTCAGCACGCCGATTCAAGTGAATCACAATCTCGGGCCGGGTATTGAAAGTGATACCGATGTGGATCCGACTTTATATCGGGCCATGATTGGGTCACTTATGTATTTAACTGCTTCAAGACCTGACATAATGTTTGCTGTGTGTATTTGTGCTAGGTTTCAAGCGAATCCGAAGGAGATGCATATGAAGGCTGTGAAGCGGATTCTACGATACCTCAAGTCGAAACCGAAGTTGGGTCTTTGGTATCACGCGGAGGGAGATCTAGAGTTGGAAGCGTTCACGGATTCTGATTACGGAGGATGCAGCTTGACGCGCAAATCAACGACTGGAGGTTGTCAGTTCCTAGGAGGGAGATTGGTATCCTGGCAATGCAAGAAACAAACATCGGTAGCCGTTTCAACGTGCGAGGCCGAGTATGTTGCTGCTGGTAGTTGCTGCTCACAGGTTCTGTGGATACAACAACAATTGCGGGATTACGGTTTGGCTTACACTCAAACTCCTATTAGGATAGACAATCAATCTACAATTGCTATAACTAATAATCCAGTTAAACACAGTAAAACAAAGCACATAGACATAAGGCATCATTTTATTCGTGATTGTGCTGAAAAGAATCTAATCAAACTGGTAAAAGTGGCAACAGAAGATAACAATGCAGATTTATTTACCAAAGCGTTTGATAAGACACGGTTTGAGTATTTAATTCAACTGAATGGAATGCGCAACCCAGAGTAATTTGATCTTAGTAGTAGTAAGTTTATTTTCTTGAAGAGTCGTAGTATTTCTTTCTTTACTGTAGTCTGCTGATTTAGGAAAGTTTCTATTTTTAGTAAGCTTCTATTTTTAGTAAGTTTCTATTTTTAGTAAGTTAGTAGGTTAACTTAGTTTACTGCTTTTTCTTATGAAAAACAAAAGAAAAAAAAGAGAGAAAATTACAAAAATAAAAAAAGGAGAATATCAGGAAAAAAAAAGGAGTTAAGTCTTAGATACATAGGTTCAAAGTGACGAAAATTAGCACTGTCGTTACAAACTCTAAGTGTTTAGGCTTTCACACATAATGCAACTAAATTCTAAGTGTTATACTCTATTTAGTTTGATGTGTTGGTAGGCATAATACATATAGGGAATCTCAAGGCTAATAAAATATTCTAGAAAAAGTCAAGCGTGTCACTAACTTAGATGTACGACCAATCGGTCTTAATTTTTATGTACAAGACATACAAACATTGAGTCTAAATGAGGTATGCAAACTTTCTGGGGATGTATGGCAACATCAAATACATCTGAAAATGGAAAGAATAGAAATATCATGTAAAACTAAGAGTCGAAAACATGCAACTCTGTTGTACGTAAGTACAGACCTGTTGTCTCTGTTTAGATTCGGGTTAGCAGACATGTCGCTTTGTTGTACGTCAGTACAGACCTGTCACCACTATCTGCTAACTTTAAAAGAAAACCTTAAGTCGAACTAAGACACTCTGTTGTATGAAAATACAGACCTGTGTCCGATGTTTGTCTTTTAAAGAAAGTTTGCAAATACCAACAAGTTAGAATCTTTGTCTGTGTGCCTTGATCATAAAAGTATGTCTATGTCTGAGTCACGTAAGATAATTTCCTGATAAATAAAAAGGCCAAGGGATATTCCGAAATGTAGAATGTTTAAAGGGGTAAAATACCAACAATCGGATAAATAGGTATGTCACGACAAACAATCAAAGGAATAAAAATTCCTAAGTGTGAAAGTTTAAGTACTGAAAGTAAGTATCAGACATCGCTATCTGATTGAACCTTTCATAGACTATACTCATCAAAAATATGTTGTTTAAGTAATTAGCTTAGCTTGTAAATTTTTTAGTATAGCTTAAGTCTAGATTAAATTTTTGGTCAACATTTTACCTTAGTTTATTTTATTTTATTTTATTTTAGTTTAGTTTAATTTTTACTTAGGTAAAAGGTCAAAAGTTACTGAGGGTGCATTCAAAGTTGAATAAAATAATCAATGCGTGAATTATCTTGAGCTTAGGGTAAAAGAATTGGCATAGTTTATCTGGTTACACAATACCGTAGAAAAAAGTTGGAAAAGTTGGAATTATTTCAAAATTTTCGAAATTTTTCTAAGTGTTGGTGGTTTCGAATCTAAGACAGACTCGAATAAGGAGTAATTCGAATCTGTCAGTAGATTCGAATCTACACTTAGACTCGAAGGTTGGTAGTATATATAGGTCAACAGTGAAGTCATTTAATACTTACTGTTCTTGAATCTATACCCTCGAATCTATATTGGCGATTTCGAATCTGTTCTCGAGTCTATCGTAATCCTTCTAAACGACAATTTGTCGAGTTTGAAGACTGTGTGTTCGATTCTACTCTTGCATCTAGGTATAATCAACTTGATTGTACAAGATTTATGTAGTTTTATACACAAGTTTAGGCTAAAACATCAAATTTTGAAGTTTTATGGGTCAAAATAGGGTTTTTGCTAAATAAATAAGTTTGGGACTATAAAATATCAAATTAAAAGCATAAATCAAGGATTAGAACCTAGTTGAACTAATGTATGTGATTTACCAAGTTCAAAATGGTTAAAATCTTGGGTTTTGTTGAAACAATGGCCGACGGGGCTTCGAGTCTATTCTTGGATTCGAATCTGTTCATGGGTTTCTCGAATCTGTCATTAGATTCGAGATGACCATGATATTCGAATCTGTCCATTAGACTCGAATAGGGACTTTTCGAATCTGTCCATTACACTCGAATATGGACACTTCGAATCTGTTACTTTCGAATCTGTACTTTATTTACTTTGTTTAATTTAAATTTTATTAAACTTGTGGAAATTTAATTGTGTTAGATTTTGTATTTAATCAAGTACAAAATAAAACAAATTTGAATTTAAACAAGTTTATTGATTTTTAATGAGTCTAACAGTTTTGTTTATTGTGCAGATATGGCGGCTCGAGCTTTTGTCCCAAAGCATAATATGGTCCTTAATCCTGATAATAATATCCCTGAGGCGCAGGGTTTTCGCCAAGTTTTGGATTTCCTAGCTGAATCTAGGATTAGCTATGCGTTGTATCATAACATTCCAATAGTCATTTCGTATGTACGGCAGTTTTATGACCATTTGCAGGTTGATTGTACTGTCACCCCGACAGTTCTAAGAACCAGAATTGCTGGACAGCCGCTAGTCTTCTCTGCAGATATGTTGCGACAGGTTCTGCAGTTGGGAACACAGGAACAGGAGGACGGGCCTATTGACTTCCCGTTAAGTATTAGGCAGACCGCGTTTCTGAGGATGGGCTACAGTTTGGATGTTACGAAGTCATCGTATATGAAAAGTGGACTGATAGGACAGTGGAGATTCTTGGTGCACGTTTTCATGGCTTGTTTTGCGCCGAAGAAGGCTGGATTTGACTACATAGTGTCAAAGATCCAATCGGGGGTTATTGCACTGGTGTATAATCGGAAGTTCAGCTTCTCGCAAATGTTTTTCTCGGAGTTCGTCCATCATCTTACAGCTCCAGAAAGGGAAAGATATCTGCTGTATCCAAGATTTGTTATGATGTTGATAAGGCACTTCTTGCCAAATTTGCCACAGTCAGATGACTCTCTGAGCGTTAATGTTATGAACAAACGCATTTTTGCTGACTGTTCCTCACATCGAGGAAGATTAGCTGTTCCGGTGGCGCGTCCATTGTTTGGAGCGATTGTGGATAGGGAATTTCACGCGTCGGGAGATGCCAACTGGGCAGGGGTCGTTGAGATTCAACCACAGCAACAACAACAACGTCAACAACAGCAACAGCCGCGTGCTCAGCCGCGTGATCCAAGACGACGACAGAGGCCAGCCGCGAGTCAAATCCAGGCGTCAAGGCCTTCTACGAGCGACCAGCCCCAAGCACAAGAAGCAGAGACTTCAAGTGCAGTTCCCGAATCTGAGCAGATTGCTCAAACCCTGGAGGAAATATGGGCATCTGGTCCCCATGCCAATGAAGATGTTGCAGCAGCGTTAGTGGGTGAGCTGCTTAGTCCCCCAGAAGATGAAGATGATGTATTTCGGGATGTAGAGGAATATGAGCCAGAAAGGGCAGATGAAGGCTTAACATCTTCAGAATCCGAATCAGAATCAGAGGGAGTTCCTGAACCAGCAGCTGCAGATCCCGGAATTCAAATTGGAACCTATGGATCGAGGTTTATTGTGAATGAAGGAGGTTCGAGGAGGCGAGAGGACAGGGAATCTGAGGATTCAGATTTTGAAGAAGAGGAGGTTGCTCCGTTGGTGACGAGGCAAAGGGCCAAACGTCACAGATTCATGCAGGGGACATCATCAGAGTCCGATGCACAACCTCAGCCTCAAACCCAAACCCAACCACAAGCCACAGCTCCACCATCACCGCCACCTCAGCATCATGAACCATACATTCCACCACCATTCATCCCATCTCCCATTCAGTCCATTCCATCTACGTCAGCCGCATATACTGAAAATCAAAGATTCATGCAACTCAAAGGACGTGTTGACTTTCAGCATGTTCAAATCATATCCCTTACAAAAGCTGTCGGTGAGCTCCAGGAGCATAACTCAAATCTTGACAAGGAGAATGCAGAATTAAGGAAGATTGTGGAGACTGTAAGAGACGAAAACACAGAGCTAAAATCGTTTATTGCTGATCAGTCTTCAGAAATCAGATCAATGAGGTCCCTCCTTGAGCAACTTATGAAAAATCTACAAACTCAGGGGGAGACAAGTTGTAAGGAGCAGGAAGTACAGCGAAGAGATGATGATAACGAAGGCAATGATCCCGGTGCAAATAAAGAGAATGAGTCTGTAGATTTTCCTGCAGCTCAAACTACACAAGTTCAGGGGGAGCCTAGTCAAGGTGAAGGAGAAATGGGAGAAGCTGGTTCATCAAAACAGCCTACAGACTTTGAAATCAGTGAGATGATTGAAGCGCTTATGGATCTCGATGATGATCCTCTGGATGTAGGTTTTGATAATGAAGATGAAGAGCTGGAGGAAGGCGAGTTTGTGCCAGAAGAGGTAGTGGACTGGCAATCAGATGATGAGGTAGTCGCTGATGAGGATGATGAAGCTGATGAGATAGTTGTGCAGCAGAATCCTATTACCGATACCTACATGATTGGAAATAGAATTGTCAATGTAGATATAGTAAATGCTGCATTGAATCCTCAGCCATCGACAGAAGAACCTGCAAGAGAGCTAAGTAATGAAGAAAAAAGAAAGCTATGGTTCAGGGCTGAAGAGAAGGAGTTAGCGATTAAGAGAACAATGAGAGTGTCGGGTACTGGGAAGCTGTCTGAGCGAATTTTAAGTTGGTTCTTTGACAGAGATCTGCAGCTTTTTGTAATTAAAAGAAAAGACGGGCTTCAGTACATAAGGCGAACATTAAAAGCATTCAACTCCCTACCAAAGATCGAAATCACTGCGTTAGCATGGAAAGATTTGATAAACATTGGAAATGATCCCTATGCGAGCGTAATTGAAAGAATCATAAGAAAGGAGGGGAGATCAAGGAAATTCGAGCGTTTGAATCCAAGGGTCGGGAGAAGAGTAGAGGATCAGTCACGTATAGATCCTTTAACTGGACGACCGTGGATGAGGATTCATTACAAACCAGCTAAATGTCTGAGGAAAGTGCCTCTAAAGCAAATGCCACAGAATGTTTTGCAGAATTTACATTGGTGGTACGCCGACACTGAGACCGGGGAAGCAGTTATGGAGGATTTTGAAGAAAAAGTCATTCTTAGAGTCTACGACCCGCTTCACCTGGTAAACCTCTCCAAAGAAGATCTTCAGATTTTGTATAATTGTAAGATCTCCAGTGACACACATATGGATAGTGAGGCTAGTAAGTATGAAAATGTGGTCAAGGTATGTGTCGAGAAAGGTCTGTATGCTGGTAGTATGTTGAATCAATAAAAAAACCAAGTTCTTAAATCAAATGTGTGAATTATTAGAAGCTATCGTCAAGGGGGAGTCTGTTGGTACATCCTGTGTGACGATAGCAGTCTAAGTGGTCTTACATTGTGATTTAGCATGTGTTTGTTATATATGTTATTTATGGTTGATATTTATCGGTGTTTGTATGTTGGAACTTGATGTAACGTATTACAAGAAGTTCAAACATAAAGTTCAAAGATAAAATCAATCATAAGGTAATAACGTAAGTTTCATCACTTAAGTGTTTAAGTGTATTGGCTAGATTCGAATAGGTAAAGGAAGACATTCGAATCTGTGATAGATTCGAATGTATCCTTAGATTCGAATGGGCTAGATTCGAGAGTGTCATTGTGGACAGACTCGAATGGGCCTTGGGCCAGATTCGAGTTTGGCCCACATCAGACTCGAATCAGGGTCTATAATTAGGGATAAACTCGAATCATTAGAGGACTTTTAGCAGAATTCGTGAGGAATTAAGCAAAAGGCGATCTCGAGTTTATCAGCTAGGTGAGTGCCGTTTCGGAGAGAATTAGTTCGTAGGATCGTTCGTGTGTCGTTCGTTCAGCGTCTAATAGTCTCCGTGTTCTGTTGGTTGAGAGTTGTCCGTCTAACCGTCAACGAGGATTCCGCACTCGTTCATGGATCCGCGTCTAGATAGATCTTGCAGTCGTAGACCTTACAATTCTTTCCCAACTTGAAAATCCTCCCCAAAAGCACATGCTGCTACTTTGAGGTCCATTCGGGATATGTAGAACTCAAAAGAGGAAACTTCCTGAACTGGGAAAAAGATCTGACAAATGTTCTGAGTACAGAGTGAAAGTCGTATATTCTGGAAAGGGCACCAGAACCTGCTCCTACAGAGACTGCTACAGTTGAGGAGAGAAATCTCCACAAGAAGCACTCTGAGGATTCGGTCAATGTTGCCTGTCTAATGCTAGCGACCATGTCATCGTAGCTGCGGACTAACTTTATGGATGTCCTAGCTTACTAGATGTAACCCCGGCTAAAGGATATGTTCTACACCCAGGCTCGGACTGAGAAACATATACGACTAGGGCTCTAAACTACTGCAGAATGGCAGAAGGAACAGCTGTTAGACCCCATTTGCTGAAGATGAAAGGTTATCTGGATCATCTTAGCAGCCGTGGGTATCCCGTGACATAGGACATGACCACAAATCTGATTCTCAATTCCTTATTGAAGGAATTTTAGCAATTTGTAATTTGTTACAATATGCATGGAGAAGATGATCAGTGGGCTGCATCAGATGCTATAGACTGCTGAGGGAATGATTAAGGAGAGAAGATAGGGAAAGAGACGGAAGGGAAAGTAAGTTTCCAAGCCGGAGGTTAAAGCTAACAAGTAGCTGAAACCTAGAACCAGAGAAGTCAAATCCAAGGATGACAAATCCTTTGAGTTTTAGGAAACTGGGCACTGGAAAAGGAATTGTCCCAAGTACTTGGAAACGGTTAAGTTTGACCACATTGAGACTTCATGTATCTGAATCATTCACTTCTATTGTTCTTGAATATATGATACCCAATTGAATAAAGTTTTATGCATAATGTATAAGATGACTAAAATGAAGTGAAAATAGATGGCAGATTCAGTGGGAGCATAGAGACATCTTATAAAAGACTCTGCTGGACACTATTTTTCATGTCACAATAGTTTAATCAAGGTGTAGTAAATAATTTTATAGTTGAAATTCTTGCAAATATTTTTGGGATAAATAAAGAAAGTTTTGGAGTTGAAAATTTATTGCTTGAAATTCCTATTGTTTAAGATTACTAAACCATGATTATAGACTATTGATTCAAGTGGAGCTTGAATAGTAACTTGTCAATGGAGATTGGACAAGCTAGTAGTCATATTCAGATAAAAAGGATTACCATGTTGTTGTGTAAATTGTTCAATTGCAGTTTCATTGAACTTGTTAATTCTTGAAAGTTAGTTCAAGAGATTATATGAGTTGGATAGTCATCCGTGATTATATAGAAACTAATAAAATGCAGAATTAAATGTAAAGGAGTTACATGGAGGTTAATTCACTTAACTTGTTAGAAACAATTAAAGACTTGAGAAGTCAGGATTGTTTAGACAAGAAGTAATCGCATTTTATAAAATTACATGTGAAATGTATACAACTTGTGTGATGGTTAGTCAAGTAATAGCCTTTGACTTGTTTAAACACTAGTCGGCAAACTTGACGGAACACTACAACATAATGTTGTCGATAACCAGGTTTTGGTGGTTATGGATACATATCACAAATGCTGAACACAATGTTATTAAAAAGATATCTTGTTAAGATATAGATAAACCGCATACTGTCATATTCAAGACTAAACATCTAAACGTATCACTAGTAGCAATTAATTTGAATTGCTAGAGCTCCTAAATTTTAATCCTGGTGTCTTTATGAGTGATTTACCAGTTTCTCTAAAGATAATGGATATAAATTTGTAAGGAGATTCAGAATGGGTCTGAATAATATTACAAGAAGTTGTAATAAAGAACTAGTGTAATTTTTCAAAGATAAACGGTAATGGAAGTTAAGTCAGTTAACTAGAGAACACTCCCACTAAGATCATGTTTGAAATTATTTTTTTGATAGATCGTGTTACCGTTACATTTGATAAAGGAACAGTAGCATTAAATTGATGGAAGTCATGTTGTGTTTATTGAGATAAATGAGATCAACATGATATCTTTAATGTCGTTCTATTTTGCATGTTTTAGAAATCCAAGAATAAAATTGAAGTTATTCTAAAATTATTCCATAGCTGCTTGTTGTCGTAGGAACCACAACGAGAATAAAAAGGCTACTGTGGTTTTTGGTTGATATTCATGGGTGATGAATATAGCAAAGGTTGGACCAAATTCACAGGTATTTGTTGCGAACAAATATTGGACTGACCCACCGATTGAGACCACTTTGTGGATCATAGTCATGAGTCATCTCAAAAAGGTAATCCTTAGTACCTGAGATGTCTACGTACTTTAGTGCGGGTGCTGCTGTACATTTGGCCTAACCTAACGTCATCCGTAACTGGGTGATCATAACGGTTCGAGGCTGGTTGCAGTGGGAGTCGTGCTGGAGGCCTAGATAGTCAATATAGGATTTGCACCTTCTTTTAACTAAGAAGAGATATTTCTGGGCCCCTCAGCGATCGATACTGACAGAAATGCATGGCCATACTCGGACAGAACTGATGTGTTCTAATCTGATTGTTACAATTCAGTATGAGATCAGCGAGTCGAGAAACATAATCGTGTTTGCTACGGTTGATCTAATCCATGCCTAGCTTTCACATTGAAATATCGTGATGCATGGGATATAACCTAAGTTTCTTTTTGGAAGGCTGTTTCAACAAGAATGTCCGAATGGAAGTTAGAGTTTTTATGACCTTGGTTGCCTAAAGTGTCTAGCCATGACCTCCTTTAGGCGCATGCTGCAGGACAGTATGTCGTCTTACACAAGTGGGAGTATGTTAGTTTATGGTGTGTAAAGATGACATTACTACTGCATCATGGCTGATTTCATAAAACACTTGAGGGTCACACCGATGAGCACAACTGAGCAGATGCAATTAAACTATTGAATAAACAATATTGGATATTGTTTATGACACGAAATGATCATTGAAATTAAATTAATGGATGATTAATTATATTTCAAAGTACGGGGACTATAAGTGCAATATTAGATATTGTAGTGATTTAATTGTCATTGGATGATAATAAATATTTATCTAGTCTTTTATTTATTATTGGATATTAAATAAAAGATGTATTTATTTGAATTAATATTGTCATCTAGTTATTAGATAATTAGAAGGATAATTATAAACAAATAAATAGAGATAATTATAAATAATTATCTAGTCATTTATATATTATCTAAATATTATTTAATAGACATATAATTATAGAGATAATTATATAAGGTTTAAATAATAAAGATAATTATTGAGATATATATTATATTACTATATTAGAGTTTGATTATTACTAAAACTCTTAATTAATAATATATATATGTATATATAATCTACGGCTACACCATGTGGGGTTTGGAACACAATTCATTAAATGAGATTTCACACCACACACAAAGGGGTTTGTGTGTGTGGAACCCTACGGCAGAAAAAGAAAACCAAACACAAGGGTTTGGTTTTTCCCCGTTCTTCGTGTGTTTGATTGCATACCTGGCGCCGCTCGATCGTGTCATCACCAGTGGGTACCGAGAGCATCCCAGTCGTGTATTCTTGTCAACGAATGCAAAGGTATGATTTTTTAATGCTTTCATGTTTACTTATCTTATGTATACTTGATGATCCGTGTACGGAATTCCTGCTTTAAAAAGCTTCCGTTGTGATTTAATGTGATTAAAGTTTATGTTTTTTTATTAAAAACGATACGAATTCCCAACAATATTTAAATAAATCCATTTAGCACATAAAATTAATTTTTAGATAATCACCCAAGTTTTATAATTTTAACAATATATGCACATTTAGGCAACAAACTCCTTAAATCCAAAGTAATTCTTAGAAATTAACCATGGCAAATTAACTAAAACATCAAATAAACACATAACTCATAAAACATATATCAAGGTTATCATTAAATTCATGCAATTTCACATACTTTGACTCTAAAAAGTCAAAATCACCATGAAAACTTCATGGATGACCATGAAGCTCAAGCTTTCATTTTTGCTCAAAAAGTATGAAATAAGTTGCAATTACTTAATAAAAACACTAACCTTAGTGATTGGAAGCTTAACTTGGCAAAATTCTAGCCTTTTTCTTCACCACTTTCTTCACTCAAAAATCTTCAAGATGGATGAAACTACCCACAAAGAGGTGATTTCTACCCTAGATCTTTGATATTTATGAAAATGTAGGTGTTTTGGAGCTTAAATTTGCAAATTTTTGGCAAAAAAGTAGGGTTTTTCTAAGGGAGCCGCACACCCAACCGTAGACTAAACTTCTAGGGTTGTGGAAATGACAAAGTGAGGCTTGAATCTGGTTTTAGACTCGACGGGACACAGGGCCAGCGCAGGCGTGCACCCCCCCCCAGCCCGTTGCGCCCAACACTGTTGATATTTCATTTTTTTACTGTTTTGGAATGCGGGGCTGTAAATCTCTCTAATTTTTGATATAAAATGTAGTCTAAAATGTTTTTTGTGAGGGCTAAATTAATTAATCTTATCGTTATAACCTACCCTTCCCAACTTAGACTTTTGTGACGTCCTCGTCACATCAAAATTAATTTATCGGTTAAGAACATAGAGAGATAGATCGGTACATATTCCTTAGTCATAACATTTAAATTTAAACAACTAAATAATAAACAAACAAAATTCAACTTTTATAAATTCAACTTAAAATAAAAACATCACTTTAAAAATAAATATAAAGATAAAGTACGATTATAATCCAGATAAAATAAATAATGAAACCAAACAAACAAACCATCACATCAGAAACAAATTCAAACGAAAGTTAAATGTTTATCAAGCACAATCAAACATAATACTTAAATAATCAATCAATCAATAATCTTTCGGAGGCGCGATGATCTCTTCCAGTTCACCGACAGTTAACTGAATGTTAGTGAGCCAGCCGTAATGAGTTTGAAACAGTTGCTCGTTCTGCTTTTGGCGTTCCTGAAGTGTCTAAATCTCTTTAAGCAACACATTGTTTATGTTTACCAAATCTCTAACGATCTCCCTCAGCTTATGAACTTGATCCCAAACAACATCAACAGTCTCGACCCTCTTCCATGGCCTCTGATCTTCCTCGTCAACTTCCATTCTGGCTTTTCCTTTATTATTTTATCCTTCAGGCATGGGTTCAGGGGCTTTGAACGGGATTTGGGTCACTTTAGCATATTTAGAACAACAAATTTGGAAACCTCTCTCAGTACGCTAAAAAACCAACCCTATCATGGTAATCCTTGTAAACCACGTTATATTTGGGTTAAGGAACCTTATGGGCAACTCCTCGGACACTGCCTTTTCTATGACGAACAGTTCGGTCAACATTCTACAATGAGGGTAATTTATCCCTCGACCTAAGACATATATGACATTCCCACAAATTCTGCATAATAATGTACCCTAATGACACGGTCGGGTTTCCAGTCATTAATGTGTGTACTAGGAGAATTTCTTGAGGTCTCACGTAAGTGGTGTCTTGGTGATGTGGAAGTATGTTGAAAATAACAAGCTTCCTCATGACTTTGACTAAGGGGCATAAATCACCTCTATTGAAGGCGGTGTAAGTCCAGGTAGTTCTAATAGGAATTCCAAAAACGGTAGCTATCATGTGATCTCATTGATTAGTCCACTTATTAGCCTTACGCATTCTATCCCCCTGGGTATTAGTCAATGTCCAGAACTCCCTAGGACGAGGTGTCTCAGTGTCAATTAAAAACTCATCATACAATTTTTCTCTAGAAATTAACACCTCTTTGTTTCCCACCATCCCTCTAATTCAAAATCGTGCTCCTCATATTTCTCAATCCTACGCATCGTGGCGAACCACTATTGGATTAAACTAGCATGGATATACGGTAATTCTCACTTGACAGCCCTAGCCCATCCCATACTCTCAAACGACTCAATGATATCCAAATCATCAAAGTCGGACTTTTTTAAAATACGTTCTATGAGAAACCTAGGGAGTTTTCCATTATTGGTATTTGGGGATATTTCAGGGAACTCCGCATTGAGGGGTTTCTCATAGCGGACGTTCTTAGGGTCGTGGGTTCTCATCCTAGGCTTTTGGGAATTTGCGGGATGGTTACCATTTGCGTGGAATTGGGTTGACATCTAAAAATAAATGTGAAGACAAAGGATTATAAAAATGGGGTTTCTACGTAAATGATGCATGATAATTCAACACCCTTTTTCAATAATAATAAACTAATCCTAAGTCTCACCAACAATGTGAGCCCAATCTAACCCTATCAAATGCATGAACTTTTATAATTAACTATTTTAACAATAAACGCATAACCTTTTAGACAAAAAGTTTCAAATATAATAAATACGGAAAAAGCCATAATTTTTACAAAAGTTTTGCAAAAATAAATTTATATTAATTAAATGAGTATTTAGAAAATTATTAACAACCCTTTTTTTCGATAAAAATCATGTAACTCCCAAAACCTCAACCCATGCATGCATGATAAACCTATACAAAACTAGCGTAGAATGAAGCAAAAGGAGTATACCTTGCGATTCGTAGAGAAGAACTAACGTCGGATTGAAGATTTGACGTGGAAAAGATGAATTTTTGAAGGTTTTTAGGCTTAGAAATCGCAAATCGCCATTTTATGGAACTGAAATTAGGGTTTTAGGGTTATGGGGACGATTAGCACTGTTTTTATAAGATTTTAGGTGCGTCGGGCCGCAAGGCCAGCGCAGGCCTGGCGCCCCCCCCCCCCCGAGCCCGGGCATCTGGATTTGTGATCTGGGCCGTGCAATGGTCTCGAAACCCTAATTCTTCCATTTTTAAAATTATACGGGTATTCTCCCCAACTTACGCTCGTATTATCGGGTTAAAATAATTCTTTGCTACGTGCTTAAAATTTTTATTTTCTGATGTGGGGGCCTATTATTTAATTTAAAACCTAATTTCTAAACACAACTAAGTTCAGGAGGATAATCCTCCCCAACTTAATTGGGTACACACAAGTAACACAAATAAGCAAATAAACATACTTAAAAACAATTAAATTAAATTCAAATAATCAAAATACTCTGGGTTGCCTCCCAGAATGCGCCAAGATTTACGTCATCAGCCAGGCGTACTGCTTCTAAACTAATTAATTAACTTTAGGGTCTTGAAGTCTGATGAGTTCGGATACTAACATATCATTGGTGGCCCATTGAACATATAACTTAAGTCTATGTCCGTTGACTTTGAATGGCTCACCACCTTTTAGGTCTTGTATTTCTACCGTAGTATGTGGGTAGGTATTAGTTACAATGTATGGACATGTCCATTTACTTTTTAATTTACAAGGAAATAGTCTAATTCTTGCGTTAAATAACCAGACTTTATTTCATTTGGTAAATATTTTATTTTTAAGCATTCTGTCGTGGAAAACTTCAGTTATCTCTTTATCAATTCTTGCGCTTTCGTAGGCTTCTCTACATATTTCTTCTAGTTCGTTCAATTGAAATTTCCTATCAACACCGGAATCATGTAAATTAAAATTAGTGTTTTTGATTGCCCATAGAGCTCGGTGTTCTAATTCCACTGGAAGGTGGCAAAGCTTACCATAAACAAGCCGATATGGGGGCATGCCGATAGGTGTTTTAAATGCGATTCTGTATGCCCACAGAGCATCCTCCAATTTTTGCAACCAATCTTTACGATCAGGTCTGACAGTATTTTCAAGGAATCTCTTGATCTCTCTATTAGAGATCTCGACTTGTCCGCTAGTTTGCAGATGATAAGGCGTTGCTATCCTATGGTTAACTCCATATTGTTAAAGGAGTTTACCAAAATGCTGATTATTAAAATATGACCCTCCGTCACTGATGATAGCCCTTGGAATACCGGGTCATGCAAAGATATTTCTTTTAACAAATTTACACACAACCTGGTTATCATTGGTGCGTGTAGCTTCTGCTTCCACCCATTTCGAAACATAATCTACTGCAACTAAGATGTATTCATATCCAAATGATTTAGGGAAGGGTCCCATAAAATCAATCCCTCATACATCAAATATTTCAACGATTAATAATAGGGTCATACGCATTTCATTTCTTTTTGCGATGCCACCAGTTTGCTGGCATCTTGTGCATCCTTTAACAAACTTGTAGGCATCCTTAAATATTGTAGGCCAGAAAAACTCACACTGCAGTATCGGGTGACCAATTTTCTTTGCGCTGAAATGGCCACCGCATGCATATGCATGGCAGTGTTTAAGAATATCCTCGTGTTCCGAATTAGGGACACATCGTCTTATAATTTGATATGCTCCTATTTTAAATAGATCAGGCTTATCCGAAATGTATTGCCTTGCTTGAGCATAGAAATATTTTCTCTGTTGTGGGTTCCAATGCTCTGGCAATCTTCCTGTTACGAAATAGTTAACTGAATTCGCAAACAATGGAATTTTAGATACAGATAATAATTGTTCATCAGGGAAGGAGTCCCTGATTTGATAAGTTGAGTTTGTTGGGATTAAGTGAAGCCTTGATAAATGATCGGCAACAACATCTGTTGTGCCCTTTTTATCTTTAATATCTAGGTCAAATTCTTGCAATAGAAGGATCCACCGAATCAATCGAGGTTTGGCATCCTTCTTCGCCAATAAATGTCTTAGAGCACTGTGGTTTGAGTATACAATTACTTTTGCCCCCCAAATATATGATCTGAATTTATCTAGGGCAAACACTACGGCTAATAACTCTTTCTCCATAGTGGTGTAATTGATTTGTGCCTCGTTAAAGGTTTACTTGCGTAGTAAATCACCACTGGCTTTTTCTCAAATCTCTGTCCTAATACAGCACCAACTGCATAATCGCTTGCATCGCACATGATCTCAATAGGTTGAGACCAATCTGGAGATTGCAGAATTGGCACTTCTGTTTATTTTGATTTAAGCTTCTCAAATGCCTTCGTACAGGCGTCATCAAAATTAAACTCGGTGTCTTTTGATAAAAGATTGCATAATGTCCTTGAGATCTCACTGAAATCTTTAATGAATCGCCGATAAAAACCAGTGTGGCCTAAGAATGATCTTATTCCTTTAACATTGGTTAGGGGAGGAAGTGAATAAATTAATTCAACTTTCGCTTTATCTACCTCCATTCCTCTTTCGGACACAATGTGACCTAGGACTACCCCTTCTTTTACCATAAAATGACTTTGCTCCCAACTTAACACTAAGTTGGTTTCAGTGCATCTCTTTAGGACTTTCTCTAAATGCCCCAGACAATCTTCAAATATCTTATCAAATATGGAGAAATCGTCCATAAATATCTCAAGAGAACCACCCACCATATCTGAAAAGATAGCCATCATACAACGCTGGAATGTGGCGGGTGCATTACATAGTCCAAACGGCATCCTTCGGTAGGCAAAGGTGCCATAGGGACAAGTAAATGTAGTTTTCTCTTGATCCTCAGGTAGGATTGGGATTTGATTATAACCAGAATATCCATCGAGGAAACAGTAAAACTTCTGCCCTGCTAATTTTTCCACTATTTGATCTATACATGGTAGCGGAAACTGATCTTTTGAAGTAGCAACATTGAGTTTTCTGTAATCAATACAAACTCTTCACCCAGTTACAGGGCGAGTAGTTATCTTCTCTCCTTCTTCTGTATTAATTACTGTAATTCCTGATTTCTTGGGTACAGTTTGGGTTGGACTTACCCACTTGCTATCAGATATAGGATATATAATTCTAGCGTCCAACCATTTCAATACTTCTTTCTTAACTACCTCTCTTAAATTAGGATTCAACCTCCTTTGTGCATCCCGAGCTGGTTTAGCTTCTGGATCAGTAATAATTCGGTGCATACACAAGGTGGGACTGATTCCTTTTAAATTGGCTATCGTCCACCCTACTACTTCTTTATATTTGACTAATACTTGCAGTAGAGATTCCTCTTGCGCTACGGTCAGATCTGATGAAATTATGACAGGCAAAGTGTCATTCTGAACTAGAAAAGCGTATTTTAGATGAGATGACAGCTCCTTCAATTCTAGAACAGGTGGTTGTTTTATTGAAGGTTTGGCTGACTGAGGTAAATCAGTATGTAAATTTTCAATCCAATGGGTCCACGGTGGTTGTTTCGATTCTAATGTGGATTCCATGACTACTTCTAATTTATCACACTTAGTAGGATTTAATTTGGCTAATTCATTCTCAGCAAAGAATTATTCAGTAGTGTCTTTAGTGTTGATTAACGAACTATGCTGCTGTGCAAGTTCGTCCGCCATGTCTAAAAGATAGCATTCTGAATCAATAGCAGAGACACTTGAAGCATTAAACACATTCAGTCTTAATTTCCTATTACCAAAGGCAATATCCACTGCTCCTGTTCTACAATTAATTTGAGCATTAATCATGGCTAAGAAAGGTCTTCCTAAGATAATAGCCTGTTGATTATCTCCTATTGAACTTTCGGTCTCCAATACTAGGAAATCAACTTGATAGTAAAAATCTTCAACTTTTACTATGACATCTGATAGAATACCTCTTGGGCACTTGGTTGACCGATCTGCAAGCTATATGATAATATCAGTTGTCTGTAACTGGCCTAGATCATGCTTGTCAAACAAGTTTCCAGGTAAAATATTAACACTAGCTCCTAGATCAAGCAGTGCCTTTTTAATCTACACATTGCCTATTGTCACTGGAATAAGTGGTGATCCAGTATCTTTCAGCTTAGGAGGTAGAGAACTAGAAACTATAGCGCTCAACTGTTCAGTTAAATTGATTGGTTTTGGGAGCGAGACCTTATACTTTCTTTTCTGAGTGCAGAGATCTTTCAAAAATTTGGCATAAGAGGAACTTATTCAATAGCTTTGATCAAAGGAATATTGATCTTAACTTGATTGAACAAGTCCCACAGATCCTCTGGCTGTGGGCCTCTTTTGCCATATGGAGAAGATTTTAGATTTTCTAAGGTAGCAGGATAAGGAGGAGGAATTGACATGTCCTGATTCTTATCCGCCTCCACAACTTTGGGAGTTGGGATATTTTCTTTAATTGGCTCTTTAAAAGAAACTTTCTTAGGAACCTCCTTCTTTGGATCCTCTGTCTCCTCATACACAACTTCAGTGTCAGTATCTTCTTCTGCCTCTTTTTCTTTAGGCATCTCAATTTTATTGTCTACCTCTTTACCACTTCTTAATGTGGTTATCTTAGATACTTCATTAACTTCATTTATCTCGTGTTTCTTATCTTTGTTGTGATGAGCATGTGAAGGATTGGGAATAGTATTGCTAGGAATCTTACCTTCCTCACGTCTAGTGAGCGATTCAGCTATCTAACCAATCTGGCGAGTTAACATCTCCATAGTCTTAGTACTGATAGCTGATTGCTGTTTCATAAATTTTGTGAATTCTGAGAACTGCGATGAAGTCATATTTGTTTCCACTTGGAATTATGGTTGATCACGATGATTTGACTTGTAATATCGCTCATGTTTAGCCGCAGAATTAGAAGCATATTAATATTCTCTTTTTAGTGGTTCATATCTCGGTTTAGATTGATGATCGGTAGGCTGATCATTTTTCCATCGAAAGTTGGGGTGGTTTCTCCACCCCGGATTGTAAGTTCCCAAAAATGGATTATCCCTCTCTCGATGAGCTCTAAATCTGTAAACTTCGTTAGCAAATTCCTCAGTGGATTGCACTTGAGGACATGCTTCAGAATGATACGATGGATCACCGCATGTAACACAATTAATTGTTGCACTCGGGTTTGAAAGACCCTTCATCAATTGATCCATTTTCTTACCTAACTCTGAAATCTCACTTTTAACCTCACGTTTCCAGGCATTATCTATGCCCATAACTTGAACTCCTATGTTGTTTTCAGAACCAGCTTGAACTTAAGACCTTTACCGAGTTGACTAAGAAACTCCCAAGCTTCGTCGTCTTGTCTTCCTAAAAATGTGCCTCCGGTGACAGCTATAATCATATTTCGACTCTCTTGACTCACACCATCAAAGAAATGTTTTGATAAGCATCCATTTGTGCACCTCGTGGTGTGGACAAGCTCTCAACAATTCATTCATACGATCGGACGCTTCGTAGAATTGTTCGCCCGACTTTTGTTTAAATCCGGAGATTTCCTTTCTTTTCTTGGTGGTTTTACTAATAGGATAATCTTCATTAAGGAATTTTATCTTCATTTGATCCCATGTGGTAATGCTATTGGTTCGTAAGGATACGAACCAATTCTTCGCTTTCTCTTTTAATGAGAAAGGAAATAATCAAAGTTTTATAACCGTCGGTGGTTATACCTCAAACATGGTTTGCTTTACAAATAGCTGTGAACTCAGCTAGATGTTCGTAGGGTTCCTCGCTTGGTATCCCTCGAAAGATCGGAAGAATTTGGAATAATTGAGGACAAACATCGGGTTCGTTCTCGTTTTCGGGATAAAGGATTGGAGACGGGTCGGGTACATCACCTGGACGGTAATGTGACTCAACCGTATGCGCTCGTGTTCTTCTTGATCACGATTTCGCGGCGAAATTGGAGGGCTTTCTAAATTAGGAATCTATGAATTGGCAATTTCTAAATTAGGAATTTCTTCCTCTTGTGCGTTTGATATATCCGTGATTAATTGTTGTTTTTAAATCCTGAAATTCTTTCGGTTCGATTTCGCTACTCTTTCGATCTCGGGTTCGAATTGTAGCGGCAATCCTCTACTCGATCGACGTGTGTGCATACACTAATAAAAATACTTAAATTAAATACTTTATTAAACTAATTATATTTTTGGTGGTAAATTAGAGGACTACAAATACCTTTTTGAATTTTTTTTAAAACTTTTTTATTTTAATTTTTTATTTGATTTTAATAATGGAAAATTAAAGACTAAAAATAACCAAAGAACGGAACTTAAACTTAAGAACTTAAAACTAAGGACAAAGACTAACTTCTAACCTTAACTACCGTTACACTCCCCGGCAACGACGCCAAAATTCTGACAGGCCGTCGTTGTGACCCGCAGATTTAGTCAATGTATCCACTATTTAGCTTAGAGAAGTAAGGGTCGAATCCACAGGGAGTGAGTTTGCGCCGTCCCAGCGCAGGCCAGGCGCAGGCCTGTGCCCGGGTTACGGCTAGGGTTGCCTGGTATACGCTGGAATGCATCTGGACAGCTGGAACTCTCTGTTGTGGAGCGCAGGGTGGCGCAGGCCTACGCCCCCTTCGGCTCGGTTTGCTCTGAATTTTCTCGAGATGATTTTTTTTATTATCTTGGCCCTGAAACACAAACTTGGAGTAATAGTATGGATTTTACGAAGTATCAGTTCTTAATATGATCATAAAATGACTCTGAAACCATATAAATGATAGACTCATCACACTGTAGCCCTAATCTTTGTGAATTTCCGTGCAAATCAATCTGTGCAAATACAATATGTCAGATCTATGACATTTACAAAAGAATATTTCTATTTATATCTAAAAGTCAACTTTACATGAATTACAAAATATACCCTGAACTTATTTAATTCATCAATCTAAATTATATTCTAACATTCTCCCCTTTGATGAATTAAACTAAGTCTTCAGTTTGAAAGCCTCAGCTTCATTTCAAAATGTCTGATGCTTTTTCTGTTAGACAGCCTCCAATTAATCTTTGATATGAATTCGACCATGAGCTTTCTGTCATTTATACTTAATGCTCCTTTCTTCGTCTTTCTTTTCTTGTCAGCTGCCAACTTCCCTTTCAATCCATTCATCACCTTTTGAAGTGTTCCATCACAAAAATTATTCAGTTCAATACTTCTCATAGCTCTTAGCTTCTGATTTTTTTCTTTGTAGATAGCAACTAGATGCTTGGCCATTACGACTTGAAATTCCTTTAGATTCTCCATAAACTTGATGAAACGGTTTGGTGCAGTATTTTTTATCTTTCTCATCCCTCTTTCTACACCAATCTGTAGATCTTGCACAGACATAAGCACCAATTTGGTGTGCATGAAGTTAAAAGGTGTCTTTAGTGCAAATCTACAGTGCTCTTTCCTCTTGTTTCTGCATAATTCATCAAATAAATCTTCAATGTCGACCAGATGCATTCCAAACATGTCAGCCTCAGTGAATGTATAAGTATTTCCATCAGCTCTGGTCACGGTGAAGGTAGGATAGAACATCTTAACAAAACGATCATTTTTAATCTTAACCAAATCAACTATCCTAAACTCACTTCTAACCTTATCCACCGACTGAGCTTTATTCTGCAAGAAGCTCGCATAATTCGCTAAGTTTGGCATATTCGGCTCCAGAACTCTGAAGCTTCAAAAACGTACATGGAGCTTGTTTCTTACAGAAGATTTTATTTTTGAGGTGATTTTCAAGATATGGAAGTTTGTTTAGCAGATAAGTCAAACACTTTTACCCTCTTCTTACTAATTCCATCTTTATTGAGCAATGTTAGCATATCTCTGATTTCTCTTTGGACAATCTGTTGAGCTTCAAACCTCAATCTATGTTGTCTTTGTGATTCGTCAGCCAAGATGTATTCATTAAAGAATCTGTCCATTACTTCGACTTCATTCAACTCCGTAACCACTTGTGGCATAACATTTTCCACTGGAAATGGTTCTACTACCTCTTCTTTAACATTTAACGTAACCTCAGGCTTTTCAATCGTCGGTGTTGGTATATTATCTTTCATTATCTCCTGAACTAGATCCTCTTCTTCTGCAATCCTATCAGCTCTCATAGATATATCAGTCATATCAATCATATCATCATCATCAGACAGTTCATTATCCACTTCTTTCTCTACTTCCTCAATCATTAGAGTCTGTCCTTGAGATTCATTATCATCGTCATCATACTCTTCAAAGTTATTGATTCCTGATTGAACACTTAAAGGAACTGGAACATCTTCATAAAGAATCAATTTCAGCTCACTTTGAGCATCAACAGGTTTTTCTTTGGAACTCCCAGCTTCACCAACTTCTTTACCTTCCGACTCTTTTTCCTTCTCTTGATAGGTAATCATTAACAAACCAGTACCTTGCTCATCAAGCTTCCTCCTCTTCTCCCCCTCATGAGGAGCATTATCGAAGTCATCATCGTGCTCATCATGCTTTCTCTTCGGAGCAGAAGCTTGAGACTTACACATCTGTTCTACTGCAGAGATCCTTTCAGACATATCGCCTAACGCTGTTATCGCTGTGCTCTCTAGACTAATCATCCTTTCACACATCTCATCAAATTGATCATATACAAACTCTCTTAACTCGTCAATCGCTTGATTTGGATCTCTTTTGTTTCTCCTCTTCAGCCACATTCTTGCCCTTCAAAACTTTATGAATATTAGCCATTTGATCCATCATTTCAAAAAATTTACTTGTCATTTGACTGGTAACTCCAGCAAACGCTGCATTCAAAGCTTCATCCAGTTTGACTTCAGTAACAAACGGGGAAAGACTAACCACTAGGTCACTTAGACTTCCAGTTGTCACAACAGTCGAACTTGTGAAAAGAACTTTTGTGTGGCCAGTGCTCGGAGTTGGCAATGTCATGGCTCTAACTGGACTTCCAACCTCTTCAAGTGACGGAGCAACAAATGCTTCCGACACTAAGGTTGTTCCGGCAGGAACACTAAGTTCATCTACACTTACTTCAACGTATGAAGTTGACTCAAGTGTCCTAGTCTGTATCAGTTCTATAGAATGTGCAATAATTGAAGTTGTACACCTGGGCAGTTGTGCACTATATTCAATATCCATAAAATCCAAACTGTAAGGTCTGACCTCCACGGATCTATCTTGACGAGACACCTTCCAACGAGTGCAGTCTTCCTCGTTAGTGGTTTGACGGATATATCACGCACATCAAAACACGGAGACTACCACGGTGATAGACAAACAACTTAGAACGCCCCAACACAATGATTCTCTCCTCACAAAACTCTCTGATTGCAATCAAGTTCGAGATCGCCTTCTGCTAATCGTCTGACAAATTCTGCCAAAGTCTTATAATTAATTGAATTAACCCTTAATTATACTGATAGATTCGAGTTTGTCTAGGACAAAATCAAATCTGGCCCAAGGCCTTATTCGAACTTGTCCTTTTAGACAAATTCGAATCTATACCTAAAGTCGAACCTCATCATTCAAACTTATGTTTGAACTTATGTTTTATCTTATGTTTGAATTTATCTTTGAACTTTATGTTTGAACTTCTTGTAATACATTACATCAAGTTCAAACATACCAACAATCAATATCAAACATACATAATCCAACATATATCAAACATTTGTTAATATCTAATATCAAGTAAATAGACTTACACAAAATGCTATCTAGACTTAGACTGCTATCGTCACACAGGATGTACTAACAGACTCCCCCTTGACGATAGCTTCTAACTATTTACATTTTGTCTAACTACTTGAACCATATAGACTACTACCTGCATATAAACCTATATCTATACATATTCTAACTATCTTCTGGAACTTTCTAGCCTCAGATCTCCATCCTTCGTGAAAGAAGATAGGTTGATCGTGTAGCTTCTTTAGGTCGTCCTTGGATAGGTTTATTAGATGTAATGGATCATACACTCGCAAAATAACTTTGTCTTCTGTGTCTTCCATCACAGCTTCTGCAGTATCGTTATCTACATACCACCACTTCATGTTACTGAGAACATCTTGTGGCATAGACTTCATAGGCACCTTCTTCAAACACTTGACAGGTTTGTAAACCATTTTAGCCCATGGTTTCCCTGT
The DNA here is from genome assembly GCA_020465985.1 of Centrapalus pauciflorus. Lineage (NCBI taxonomy): Eukaryota > Viridiplantae > Streptophyta > Magnoliopsida > Asterales > Asteraceae > Centrapalus > Centrapalus pauciflorus. The sequence continues at coordinate 77,806 of JAANYP010005057.1, forward strand.
ATGTGGATCTATTCTTTTCTCATCTTCTACCCTATTTCCTGATCTTGGCTTTATTCTTTCAAACTTTCCGGACCGGCCCTCCTTTCTGATTATCCTCGCGATCACTTCAGCGTACGGGTCGTCACCGATGTTGATCAGCTCTCTCCACGCTAACTCCTTCACTTCTATCTTCGGCAGTGTGTTAAATACTTTAAGCGCTCGCCTCAGGTATTGGAGTCCATCTCTCCTTTTTAGGATAAAAAGCTGCAGTTCTTTGTCGAAGAACCAGCTAATAATTCCACCAGAAAGATTCTCGGAGCCTGGTACTCTTGTAAGGTCTGAACTCTACGGATCTATATTGACGCGACACCTTCCAACGAGTGCAGAATCCTCGTTAGTGGCTTGACGGATATATCACGCACACCGAAACATGGAGACTACCACGGTGATAGACGAACAACTTAGAACGCCCCAACACAATGATTCTCTCCTCACGAAACTCTCTGATTGCAATAAAGTTCGAGATCTCCTTCTGCTAAGCGTCTGACAAATTCTGCCAAAGTCTTATAATTAATCGAATTAACCCTTAATTATACTGACAGATTCGAGTTTGTCTAGGACAAAATCGAATCTGGCCCAAGGCCTTATTCGAACTTGTCCTTCTAGACAAATTCGAATCTATACCTAAAATCAAACCTCATCATTCAAACTTATGTTTGAACTTATGTTTTATCTTATGTTTGAATTTATCTTTGAACTTTATGTTTGAACTTCTTGTAATACATTACACCAAGTTCAAACATACCAACAATCAATATCAAACATACATAATCCAACATATATCAAACATTTGTTGATATCTAATATCAAGTAAATAGACTTACACAAAATGCTATCTAAACTTAGACTGTTATCGTCACACAGGATGTACTAACACAAAGGATTTAAGGATAGAATTTGTGCTTTATCCCGGTGAGAAAGTGAAACATCTTCCTGTTGAGAGGAAAATGAGTGGCTGGGGGGGTGTGCAGTCGTCAGTGGGATACTGACTGATTCAATGCTAACTCCCGTTTGGGAGCTAACAGCAGATGTGGCTTGATCCCAGCTGTTTGGGCTTGGAATCTCCCTCACACTCTCCCTAGCTATTACAAGAACATCAATATCCGGAATTCTTTCAGCTATAGATACTTCAACCATTCCAGCACCACCTTCTTGTGCATCATTTCCATCCTCATCATCATTATCATTCCCTTCCTCAACTCCTTCAGCAATATTGGATAATGTTCTTTCAGAATTGGAGCTGCTCTCACCTCCCCTAACTTGCTCCTGTACACCCTCACTCTCAGGTTGGCTGCCTTGAACATCAGCCCCGTGTTGATGTTCCTGCTCACCTATTGTGACACCCTTGCCACATTAACCACCAATTACAATTCACCCAGGATTATTCACCAACAAACAGATATATAATAATCTGATACCTTAATTAAAGTGCGGAAGCATACAATACAAAATAAATTAATACAAATCTGACAAACACCCTATGGTGCTACATAGGTTACACGTCTAAGTCTACATATCCAAAAGTATTACATCATCCCCAAATTTTATTACAACATTGATTCCATAAAACAAATACCAAGATAAAACAGTGGAAATCTTCAAATCACTTCAACTGATAACTTAGCTAGACGGTCCCGCAGCGGATTTTCCTTTTCCTGTAAAAATATAACAACTGAAGGGGTAAGCTAAAGCTTAAGTTATCTATTCATCCTGGCAGCTCAAAGATGTACTTTGATCTGAAAGCCGATTACTGGTGGCCAGGAATGAAGAGAGACATCGGAAAATGTGTTGAAAGCTGCAAAGTATGTCAGATGGTTAAGACAGAACACCAGAAACCCTTCGGGGATATGCAACCACTGCCAGTTCCTGAATGGAAGTGGGAGCATATAACAATGGACTTCATTACGAAGCTGCCAAAGACCAAAAGACAGCACGATTCCATCTGGGTAGTCGTTGACCGTTTAACAAAGTCAGCACATTTCATACCGATGAAAGAAACATATTCTCTCGATAGATTGGCGCAGCTGTACATCACTGAAATTATTTCACGTTCATGATTCACTGGGCAACACCGAACCATGGTGTGCACAGGTCTCAATCCAGCTGATAAAATGAATGTCAATAAATCTAACAGCAACAATATATCTCAACCGGAATCTAGGCATGTTCAATCTGAATATCTATAACTCACAGGTCGGGGTCTTTATCAAACAGATATATAAAATCTGCCACCTGAGTTATCTCAGGATTTTATCTTGTCAATTCCGTTCTTTGTCAAATCAAGTCTCTGACCCGCTTTTAAGTCTTTAAGTCTTTAAATCTTTGTTCAGAATATACTGAACCTGTTCAAATTCATTCATGATAAAATCATGTTAATTTCATCATCTTTATCATCATCATTATCATGGAATTCCATCATCTTTTGGTCATTTAATTCTTGAATTTTATCTGATTCTGATAACTTATTTATTCTCAAAATCATTCTATGTCTCAATATTTCAAAAGTCCTCTATTTATATATTTAACAACATGTATATATATATATATAAATATAATCATTCATATTAAAATATCAAAATACATAAAAATTGGTTTTCGGATTCACCCGGATTGGGGACCCGGATTCGATCATCCGGATCCGGACCAAACCATCATCCGAATTCGGATATAGGACCGAAATTGGTTTCTTTCGAATTGTTCATAAGACCGAATTAACAACCATCCTAATTCGGATCACTCATCCGTATTATAACAATATCCGAATTGGGTATCCAAATTAGGACATATCCGAAATCAGGGGATCCGAAAATAGTACCATCCGGTTCAGGATGGGATCCGAATTGAGCACCTTATCCGAAATTAGGATCATAATCGAATTGGGCACCAAATTCGGATTATTCAAGATCCGAAATGCTAATATCCGAATTTGTGGAGTCCGAAACATATAATCCGAAATAGCACCATCCGAATTCGGTTCCACCGAATTCGGATCCTTACTTATATTTTCCAGAAATTTTGTTCTTCATGTTCTTGAGTGTTATACATTCGGATTTTTCATAAAAATTCCCAAAACTTATTTTAATCAACATGTATTGCTTCACATTGTTTCATATCTATAGAAAAGGCTCATAAATACTTGTCTAGAGGTCACGACTCCTATCTTTGTTATGCTCTATCTGAGTCCAACTTTGAAAAGAAATCTTTGTATGATATGCCTATCGTCTGTGAGTTCCCAGACGTATTTCCTGATGACATTTCCGGAGTACCACCGGAACGTCAAGTCGAGTTTAGTATTGACTTGGTTCCTGGTGCGGCTCCTATCGCAAAAGCTCCATACAGACTTGCACCTGCAGAAATGCAAGAAATGTCTAAGCAACTGCAAGAGCTGTTAGAGAAGGGGTTTATCCGACCGAGTTCTTCTCCGTGGGGTGCACCAGTTCTATTTGTTAAAAAGAAAGACGGAACCTTCCGTATGTGCATCGACTACCGCGAGTTGAACAAAGTCACCATAAAGAATAAATATCCTTTGCCCAGGATCGATGATCTGTTTGATCAGCTGCAAGGAGCCAGCTATTTCTCAAAGATAGATCTCCGTTCTGGGTATCATCAGCTGAAAGTTAGAGATGAGGATATTCCGAAGACAGCTTTCCGTACAAGATACGGTCATTACGAATTTCTCGTAATGCCTTTCGGACTGACAAATGCACCAGCGGCATTCATGGATCTCATGAATCGCGTGTGCAGACCAATGTTGGATAAATCAGTTATCATGTTCATAGACGATATTCCGATTTACTCCAAAACGGAGGCTGATCATTCTATTCATCTGTGGCAATTGCTAGAGTTATTAAGAAAAGAAAGACTCTACGCAAAGTTTTCTAAGTGCGAATTCTGGCTCAGACAGGTATAATCTCTATTATATATGTCTTGAGTTGTTTCCTTAACTATTCTATGATTCACATCAGAACTTGAATTTCTATTTTGATTATCTAATAGATTCAATTCCTTGGCCATGTTGTTTCTGGCGAAGGTATCTCTGTCGATCCGTCTAAAATCGAGGCTGTTCAGAAATGGCAAACGCCTCGCAATGCCTCTGAAATAAGAAGTTTCCTTGGATTGGCCGGTTATTATCGGCGATTCATAAAGGACTTCTCAAAGATTGCTATGCCGCTTACAATGCTAACACGAAAGAATACTCCTTTCGTTTGGACCGATAAACAGCAAGAGGCATTCGATATTCTGAAGCAAAAGTTGATTCAAGCGCCGATCCTAGCCTTGCCAGAAGGTAATGATGATTTCGATGTCTATAGGGATGCCTCTGGTACTGGCTTAGGATGTGTTCTGATGCAAAGGGGAAAAGTAATTGCCTATGCTTCAAGGCAATTAAAAGACTACGAGAAAAGTGCACCAACTCATGATCTTGAGTTGGCTGCCGTTACCTTTGCACTGAAGATCTGGCGTCACTATTTATATGGGACTCGGTGTCAGCTCTACACCGATCATAAGAGTCTCAACTACCTTTTTACTCAAAAAGATCTGAACATGAAGCAGCGTCGGTCCTTGGAGCTTATCAAGGATTATGATTGCGAGATCCTATATCATCCCGGTAAAGCTAATGTTGTCGCGGATGCTTTGAGTAGGAAAGTTTATCCGGAAAAGTGCTGCTATGCCCTGACTCTAGTTATATTCTCTTCTGATCTTATTGAAGACATCAGAGTTGCTCAAGCCGAAGCAATGAAAGAAGAGAATATTGATTCTGAAAATCTTAAAGGGCAACTACAATTACTAACTCTGAACCATTTGGGACTTCACTGTCTCCAGGGAAACCGAATCTGGATTCCTAAGTATGGTTCAATCCGCAACACTCTTCTGTCTGAAGCTCATCAGTCCAAGTTATCTATTCATCCTGGCAGCTCAAAGATGTACTTTGATCTGAAAGCCGATTACTGGTGGCCAGGAATGAAGAAAGACATCGGAAAATGTGTTGAAAGCTGCAAAGTATGTCAGATGGTTAAGGCAGAACATCAGAAACCCTTTGGAGATATGCAACCACTACCAGTTCCTGAGTGGAAGTGGGAGCATATAACAATGGACTTCGTCACAAAACTGCCGAAAACCACAAGACAGCACGACTCCATCTGGGTAGTCGTGGATCGATTAACGAAATCAGCTCACTTCATACCGATGAAGGAAACATATTCCCTCGATAGATTGGCACAGCTATACATCACTGAAATCATTTCTCGTCACGGTGTGCCAAAGTCTATCGTATCAGATCGTGATAGTCGTTTCACTTCGAGATTCTGGCAAGCACTGCAAGAAGGGATGGGTACCCGGATTTCTATGAGTACTGCTTATCATCCAAATGCAGATGGCCAGAGTGAGCGTACTATCCTAACTCTAGAAGATATGCTTCGTGCCTGTATTCTTGATCTAGGTGGTAACTGGGATGACCACTTGCCGTTGGTCGAATTCTCGTACAACAACAGTTATCATTCTACGATTAAGATGGCTCCTTTTGAAGCTTTATACGGAAGAAAGTGCAGAACTCCCACCTGTTGGCGTGAAACAGGTGAATCGCCAATAGCAGGACCTGCCCTTCTACAGTTGACTCACGAGAAGATTCAACTTGTTAGAAGAAATATTCTTGAAGCTCAAAGCAGGCAGAAGTCATACTATGACAACCGGCACAGATCGATCAGTTTTGCAGTTAACGATTGGGTGATGTTAAAAGTATCCCCAATGAAGAATGTGGTGCGGTTTATTAAAAGAAACAAGCTAGCTCCGAGATTTATTGGTCCGTTCAAAATTGTGGAAAAGATTGGAAATCAATCTTATCGTCTTGAACTACCAGCTGACTTAGCTGCAATACATCCTGTATTCCATGTCAGTCACTTGAGAAAGAGTTTAGCCGATGAAAGGGAAGTTCAGATACCACATGTTAACCTGCAAATAGATGAAAAGCTTCGAGTAGTTGAAGAGCCGGAGTGTATTCTGGACTCGAAGACTAAGAAGCTTAGAAACAAAGAAATACAGATGGTGCTCGTCCAGTGGAAACACCACAAAGGTTCGCATCAGTCTTGGGAATCAAGTGATGTTATGAAAGCTACATATCCAAGTCTGTTCGAACATAGCTAACTTCGGGGACGAAGTTTGTGCGTGGTGGAGCCCATTCTGTAACAACCTAACTTTTGATCAGTTATGTAAAGTTTATTTTGAGATAATAATATAATTCTTATTATATTATTTGGATTTGCACATATTGATTAAGAATAAAAATATATTAAGTAAATATAATTTTATATTATATTTATGATATAATTAAATTGAGTAAAATAAAAGAGATGAGATGTGAAATACAAAAGTTTAGTGGGTTAAATACACAAATAGGTAAAATGAAATATATAAACTCAACTTAATGGTCATTAACACCATTTAAAGATTTCAGACTCTCTCTCACTAATCTCTCTCTACCTCTCGGCTAATCTCACAAATATCATCAAGATTCATCAAAACTTGCAATCAATTCAAGAATTGAAGATCAAAGAAGTTACAATAAGCATCAAACATCATCAAATTGCAAGAATTTGAGGTAATTATCGATTTAAAATTCAATAATTGTTAAGTTGGTTCGGTTTTATGTAAAAACCGAAAGTTAGAATTTAAAATATGTAATCCGATGATTGCATGTGTATAAACTCGATAGATAATGATAAAATTATGTATATAAAAGTGATAGAAACTAAAATTGTGGGTTGAATCATCCAAAATTATGTAGAAATCGGAATTTTGATGAAAAATAATGTTCTTGACAAAATGATGAGTTTTTGATGATCTTGTTATATTTATGATGTTTTTGATAAATATAATTATATAAAATTACTCAAATAATGTTAATACATCAATATATTAAGTTGCATGTTGATTAAATTAAGTTTTGAGAATTTTTAAGAAAAATCCGTATGAACATTATGATGAACAACAAGAACAATTTCTGGGAAAATACTAAGTGTAGGATCCGAATTCGGATATGTCCGAATTCGGATGATGTGCCCATTTCGGATGCTTATTAATTTCGGATCTATGTTTCGGTTCGAATAATATCAATTTCGAATGATTTCATTTCGGGTTTTTATAATTCGGTTCCAATGCTAATTCGGATGTATTAAATTCGAATTCGGATGATAGGTTGGTCCGAAATCCAATCACAATTCGGATGCCTATTAAATCCGAATCCGGATGATCATCTTGGATGAATCCGAATCCGGATACCCGAATCCGGGTGGATCCGAAGTTGATGACCCGAAACCCAATTTTATGTATTTTGATAATTTAATTAAAAGAATGATTTGTGAAATAAATAAGTTATCAGAATCAGATGAAATTCAAGATTATAAAGATTAAAAAGATAAAAGATGATGGCATTGATAAGACAAGTTATCAGATATCAGACTCAGATAAAATACAAGAATTTAAAGACTAAAATGATGATGATAAGGATGATGAAATTGACATATATTATCATGAATGATTTTGAACAGGTTCAGTATATTCTGAACAAAGATTTAAAGACTTAAAGACTTGAAAGCGGGTCTCTGATTTGAAAAGAATTGACAGAACAGATTGACAAAGATAAAATTCTGAGATAACTCAGGTGGCAGATTTTTATATCTGTTTGATAAAGACCCAGACCTGTGAGTTATAGATATTCAGATTGAACATGCATAGATCCGGTTGAGATATATTGCTGCTGTTAGATTTATTGACATTCATTTATCAGCTGGATTGAGACCTGTGCACACAATGGTTGGGTGTTGCCCAGTGAATCATGATAGCTATTTGATTATCTTTTCATATTGCATTTAATATTGCTTCAGACTTTGCTTTATGATTCATTGCTATCATGACTTCTAAGACATATGCTTACATCATTGATCAGACATTTGATAGATTGATTCAGCTTGACTAGCCCTTATGGTCTATTGTTCTAGACCCGGCTATTTCACCAGTTCTTATGAACTTGGTAATGACCTCCGATGTTCCGCCATATTGACTTACTGGTAGCTAGCCCAGTATGTGGCTGATCCCCACGATTTAAGCGTGAGTGTGGCTTGAACATCGTCCGATCTTATGATACTATATCTCAATCATGAGGGCTGTAGCGGCAGCCAAGACATATCACGCTAAGACTAATGACTCCGCTTGACACGCATGTTGATATTGAAAATCTATAAACTCACTAAGCCTTGCTTACAGATGTTGCGTTAATATTTTACAGGAAAAGTCAAAGGAAAATCACCTGCAGGACCTAGTACTTAGGTCATTCAAGATCCAAGTTTTGAAGCTTTCTTAGACCACTACTCAACAAACTTTCTGGTACTGATTGGAAGACAACAAATGTGGTGGTTCTGGGTAGACTTGATGTAATGTATGATGTTATGATTAGATTAGATGTTACCCTTTTATAACTATAATTTGAAACTGTAACATCCTCGGATTTAAATTATTGTATTTGAAGTTTATTAAGTTTAAAATTTGTAATTTGCATAATTAAGTTGGACAAATTTTGTCTTTCATTTTCACCAAGCACTTTCTCTCTCTAAAATCTCTCTCTCTCGGCTCTCTCTCTCTCTACAATCGAAGAACATCAAAACTTGGAATTGGAAGCTGAAAATCTGAAACAAGATTGCTAGGAAGGAATTATAACATCTGCAATCATCGAATTAAGGTAAATATCTCTTTAAAATTCGATTTTTGGGATCATTTGGTTCGGTTTTTATATGAACCGAAAATTAAATTTGGAGATTCAAACATGGATGCATGTATGATGTTATTGTGGATTAGTTTAAATCTAGTATATAAGATGCTATGTACAAAATTTCAGCTCCTGATTCGAATTAAAAGTATGGATTTGAGCATTTAGTGTGTGTTTTAGTGTGTGTGGGTCGATCGATGATGAAAAAGAGTTAAAAAGGGTTGAATTTGGTATGAAAGCATGATTAATATTAGTGTTAAAATGCTTGAAATTAAGTGTATTTAAGTTGGTATAATTTATTTCATGTATTGAAAAAGTACCAAAAATGACTTGGATTAAATCTGGAAAATAATATTCAAAACTGCACAAGTTCGAAGGGGTCCGAATTCAGATCCGAGATGAACTCGGATCTGGTCCGAATTCGGATGAGGCCCGGATTTCTGGAAAATTAATATATCAAAATATTTCTAAGTATTGGAATTTGGACGGGGATCCGAATTCGGTTGGGGACCGGATTCGGATGTGCCCGAATTTAGCATGAGGTCCGAAATTGCAATGGTCCGAACTTAATGGAGTCCGAATTGGGACTTATATATATGTGGACCGAATTGGGATTTATGTGGGATCCGAACTGGGGTCCGAATTCGGACATAGATCCGAAATTGGGACCAAACTTTGCAATAATTATAAAATTAAGTTTTATGAAATTAAAACAGTTATTGACACAATGATTTGATACAACTGGCTTAACAGGTCCCTTGTGGTGTTGTTTAACCCACAGTGGGGTACTTTGTGGATCCGGTTGAAATCCCGAGGAGAAATAAAATTTGAATAAAGATAATAACGCACCCACTGTGAGTACCTTTGATTTTAACATTGCTGCATCTGCATTATGTTTGCATTGCCTGCTGAGGCATGTTGTTTCATATTCGTTTGGCATTCTACTAACATGCGTATATGTTGATGCACATTCATACTTGTTGCATGTCCGTTCATTTGTTGTGCATCCTTTCGATGGACCTGCGTGGTCGCATCTGTACTCTGATGTTACTGTGCTATATGACCAAGAGTTTGACACCTCTGTGGTCAGGATAGACAGTAGGTCATCCCCGATGTAATGTCTGCCTCAGATGGTTGGTTATTCTTATGCCGAGTGTCAGCTCGAAGGAGCTGCGGCTCGGGTTTGCGTACTTGGAGTACGTGTGGGGTATACGGTATGTGTTACCGCGGTTACCCTGGGTGGCATCATAATGATTTGTAGAATGTGTAAAATCATATGGTATTCACTAAGCTTTAGCTTACCCCTTCAGTTGTTATATTTTTACAGGAAAAGGAAAATCCGCTGCGGGACCGTCTAGCTAAGTTATCAGTTGAAGTGATTTGAAGATTTCCACTGTTTTATATTGGTATTTGTTTTATGGAATCAATGTTGTAATAAAATTTGGGGATGATGTAATACTTTTGGATATGTAGACTTAGACGTGTAACCTATGTAGCACCATAGGGTGTTTGTCAGATTTGTATTAATTTATTTTGTATTGTATGCTTCCGCACTTTAATTAAGGTATCAGATTATTATATATCTGTTTGTTGGTGAATAATCCTGGGTGAATTGTAATTGGTGGTTAATGTGGCAAGGGTGTCACAGCCTATGGTATCAGAGCAGTAGTTTGAGATTCAAGTGTCCGTGAGGTCTTGGTCTCAAACATTAAGTGTTGACATGTAGTGATTCTAAGTAATGATCTGAACTAAGATATGTTACGATCTAGTAATCATAAGAATATTGACTATCATGCGGGACAATTGGGTGGTGTCTATAAATAAATGACATGTTACTAAATAAGTTATATGTTTCATGTTTCAGAACATGTCTGGAGGAGGAATGACACCAGAAGAGACGAGGGAAATGATGCTAGCCATGATGGCTGAGCAAAATCGAATGATTCAGGACCAGTTTCGGGCTCGAGATGAGGCCGAAGCTAAGCGAAGAGAAGAGAAGAGAAAGAATAAGGAAAGAGAGGGAAACGATGACGAGCAAGGTGACAACACTGGGTCATCAAATAAGCCCAGGGGTTGCCGTTTCAAGGACTTTAAGGGAAATGGAGCCGTTGAGTTTACTGGGTTGGGTGATGCTGTTACTGCATTGGAGTGGATAACAGCTACAGAAAGGACTTTCCGAATCAGCGATTGTGCTGAGAAGGATATGGTCCGGTTCGCTACTGCCATGTTCACCAAAGACGCAATAATGTGGTGGAATTCGATGGTGAATGCACTAACAATGGAGAAGGTTGCTGTAATGAAATGGGCTGAGTTCACTGAAGTTTTCACTCAGCAGTACTGCCCGGCCGATGAGCGCCGAAGACTTGAGGCAAAATTAATGACACTGATTCAGGGGACTAAGTCTGTGTCCCAGTACGCGGTAGAGTTCACGAGGCTGAGTTTGTTCGCGCCTCATCAAGTGGATACTGAGGAAAGAAAAGTGACCAGGTTTGAGGCTGGTCTTGATTTGGAGATTCGGAGGGTGATGAGCAATGTACGCTACCCCACATTTGCTGGTCTATTGGAAGCCGCCTGAAATGTGGAACAGATTTTAAGTATGTCTGGTTACGTGATGGGGTCCGCTGCTGCTTCAGCTAATCCAACTCAACCTTCACCACCGAAACGCCAACGCGAAGGAGGTTATTCTGGTTCTTCACGATCTTCGCAGTACTCGCCACAACAGTCCTTCCGTCGACAGTCTAGTTCTTCCGGTCGTGCTCGTGCATACTCTATCAACACCGAGCCACAGTATTGTAACAAGTGTCATCTGGAACACTTCGGCAAGTGCACCAACGGGCGTGCATGTTTTTGTTGCGGAGAGTTGGGCCACTTTCAGAATGAATGCCCACGGAGATCTGATGCTTGCCATAAGTGTGGAGTATGGGGGCACTATAGTCGGAATTGTCGAAAGAATGCTCCAGCAGCTGCTGCTCCAACATCAACACGATCTTCGGGAGGTTCAAGCGGTGGTTCAGTAAACCGGGGTCGGGGTCAGTCACAAAGGGCATCGGCTCGTGCCTTTCAAATCACTGCAGAGGAGGCTAGGGAAAACCCGGAGGTGGTCACGGGTATGTTTATTGTAAACTCTTTACCTGCAAGAGTGTTATTTGACTCGGGTGCCAATAGATCGTTTGTATCTACTATGTTTGCTCAACAATTGTCTATGCCTTTATCAAAGTTATCTGTTGTACTAGATATTGAAACTGCTAGTAATACTTTAGTCAAGGTAGACCATGTATACCGTAACTGCACCTTAGTGATTGAAGATGTAGTCTTCAATTTGGACTTGATTCCGATCGAGTTCAGTGAATTTGATGTAATTGTCGGGATGGATTGGTTGATAGAGAACGAAGCCCACATAGTATGTAAGAAGCGGATGATAAAGATAACTACTCCGGAGGGGCGTGAGATCTGCATTTATGGGGATAGGAGAAGCGGGGATCTATGTTTGTTGACCATTGCAAAAGCTCGAAAGCTTGTTGCAAAGGGTTGTGACGCTTACCTGGCATATGCTATTGATGCCAAGGTTGAGAAGAAGACGTTGGCCGATGTGCCTGTTGTTTCACTATTCCCGGATGTGTTTCCGGAAGACTTGTCTGGCGTGCCGCCTGAGAGACAAGTGGAATTTAGAATTGATCTGATCCCTGGAGCTGCACCGGTAGCTCGTTCTCCTTATCGCCTTGCCCCGACCGAGATGAAAGAGATGATGACACAACTCCAGGAGTTGTTGGACAAGGGTTTTATTCGACCAAGTTCATCGCCGTGGGGAGCCCCTGTTTTGTTTGTGAAAAGAAGGATGGTACAATGCGAATGTGCATTGATTACCGGGAATTGAATAAACTGACTGTTAAGAACAAGTATCCGCTGCCGAGGATAGACGATTTGTTCGACCAATTACATGGGGCGAGTGTATTTTCTAAGATTGATTTGAGATCGGGATATCATCAATTGAAGGTTCGAGAGGAAGATGTGCCAAAGACAGCCTTCAGGACTCGGTATGGGCATTACGAGTTTCTGGTGATGCCTTTCGGTTTAACCAATGCCCCGGCAGTGTTTATGGATTTAATGAATAGAGTATGTAGATCGATGTTGGATAAATCGGTAATTGTGTTAATCGATGATATTTTAGTATACTCTAAGTCGGAAGCCAAACATGCTGATCATTTAAGGGAATTGCTGGAATTGCTAAGAAAAGAGAAGTTGTATGCCAAGTTCTCAAAATGTGAGTTTTGGCTGCAACAGATTCAGTTTTTAGGGCATGTAATTTCAGGGGCCGGAATTTCAGTAGATCCGGCTAAGGTAGAAGCGGTAAGAAACTGGGAGCCGCCTCGTTCAGCTACTGAAGTCAGAAGTTTTCTGGGGCTGGCGGGCTATTATCGGAGGTTTATTAAGGATTTTTCCAAGATTGCAGTCCCTTTAACTATGTTAACAAAGAAGAATGCACCTTTTGTCTGGGAAACCGTGCAGCAAGAGGCGTTTGATGTTTTGAAGAAAACCTTAAGTGAAGCACCGATACTTGCCCTACCAGAGGGTAATGAGGACTTTGTTGTATACACAGATACTTCGAGGTTGGAACTTGGTGCAGTATTGATGCAACGTGGAAAAGTTATAGCTTATGCTTTGAGACAGTTAAAGCAACACGAGAAGAATTATTCAACTCATGACTTGGAGTTGACTGCAGTTACGTTTGCATTAAAATTATGGAGGCATTATCTGTACGGTACTAAGTGTCAACTTTACACGGAGCATAAAAGTTTGAAATACATATTCAGCCAGAAGGAACTTAACATGAGACAGAGACGTTCGATGGAATTAATAAAGGATTATGACTGTGAAATCCTTTACCATCCTGGAAAGGCTAACGTGGTAGCCGATGCTTTAAGTCGCAAAGCATATGCCAAGGATTGCTGTTACATGTTGACATCTACTATGTTAACATCCACTATTATTGATGATGTCAAGGCCGCTCAGGAGGAAGCCTTGAAAGACGAGAATGTTGGTGCTGAGGATATAAGGGTGCAAATGAAGAATATGGAAACAAGTGAAACGGGTTTGAAAGGTATATATGGGAGGATCTGGGTGCCGAAGTTTGGTGGGATGCGAAAAGTGATTATCGAAGAAGCACATCAATCAAAGTTTTCTGTACATCCCGGAAGCACAAAGATGTACAACGAGCTTAAAGCAGATTTTTGGTGGCCCGGATTAAAGAAAGATATCGGACAGTATGTGGAGAGATGCCGAACTTGTCGGTTAGTGAAAGCCGAACACCAGCAGCCTTATGGTAGTTTGCAACCGCTTCCCATTCCGGAATGGAAGTGGGAGCATATCACGATGGACTTTGTCACAAAGTTGCCGAAAACTAGGCGTCAACACGATGCAGTGTGGGTAATTGTTGATAGATTAACCAAGTCGGCACACTTCATTCCAATAAGAGAAAATTATTCACTGGAAAAGTTAGCTCACATTTACATGGACGAGATCGTTGCTAGACATGGAGTACCAAAGTCCATTGTATCGGATCGGGACAGCCGATTTACTTCCAACTTCTGGTCGGCATTACAAGAAGGGTTAGGAACGAGGATTTCTATGAGTACGGCTTACCGTCCGCAAACCGATGGTCAAAGTGAAAGGACTATCCTAACACTTGAAGATATGATGCGGTCGTGTGTGTTGGACCTCGGTGGTAATTGGGATGACCATTTACCATTGATAGAATTTTCGTATAACAACAGCTACCATGCGACAATAAAGAAGGCGCCGTTTGAAGCATTGTATGGGAGAAGGTGTAGGACTCCTACATGTTGGAGGGAAACCGGTGAAACGCCGATTGCTGGGCCGGCATTATTGCACGAAACGAATGAGAAGATTCAGTTGGTAAGACAGAATATGAAAGCGGCCCAAGATCGACAGAAGAGTTATTACGACAGGAGGCACAAGCCAATCAGTTTCGATGTAAATGATTGGGTTTATTTGAAGGTGTCACCTATGAGGGGTGTTACACGTTTTGTAAAGAGAGGAAAGCTGGCTCCGAGATTTGTTGGGCCATTTAAGATAATAGAAAAAGTTGGAAACCAGTCATATCGTTTAGAGTTGCCGGAAGAAATGTCGGGCATACATCCGGTGTTCCATGTGGGAAATCTCAGGAAGTCATTCACTGCCGAAAACGAAGATTGGGCAGACCACACTGAATTGCAAATTGATGAAAGGCTCCGGTATGTTGAAGAGCCGGAGTGTGTGCTAGATACGAAAGTAAAGAAGTTGAGAAGCAAGGAGATAGAGATGGTGCTTGTTCGATGGAAGCATCACAAAGGAGCAAATCATACGTGGGAGCCTAAGTCTGAGATGTTAAATAAATATCCGCAACTTTTCAAATCCGAGTAACTTCGGGGACGAAGTTGAGCGTGGTGGAGCCCATGCTGTAACATCCTCGTATTTAAATTATTGTATTTGAAGTTTATTAAGTTTAAAATTTGTAATTTGCATAATTAAGTTGGACTATGAAAATGATTATGTGTTCAGTTATTTAAAGTTGGTTGTTATTTTAAGGAATTAAGGAATTAAGGAATATTAAGAATGCCAAATTATTTTGGTTAAGTATGATGATTTTATTTGTTGGTGATAATAAAATTAAGATAGAAATCAGTAATTTATGGAACCGGATAAGTTGAGGGGTTAATGAGCCAAAAGATTAAAGTGGTGAATAAAAGGAATGGAAGACAAATTTTGTCTTTCATTTTCACCAAGCACTTTCTCTCTCTAAAATCTCTCTCTCTCGGCTCTCTCTCTCTCTCTACAATCGAAGAACATCAAAACTTGGAATTGGAAGCTGAAAATCTGAAACAAGATTGCTAGGAAGGAATTATAACATCTGCAATCATCGAATTTATTTAGGCTGTGACACCCTTGCCACATTAACCACCAATTACAATTCACCCAGGATTATTCACCAACAAACAGATATATAATAATCTGATACCTTAATTAAAGTGCGGAAGCATACAATACAAAATAAATTAATACAAATCTGACAAACACCCTATGGTGCTACATAGGTTACACGTCTAAGTCTACATATCCAAAAGTATTACATCATCCCCAAATTTTATTACAACATTGATTCCATAAAACAAATACCAAGATAAAACAGTGGAAATCTTCAAATCACTTCAACTGATAACTTAGCTAGACGGTCCCGCAGCGGATTTTCCTTTTCCAGTAAAAATATAACAACTGAAGGGGTAAGCTAAATCTTAGTGAATACCATATGATTTTACACATTCTACAAATCATTATGATGCCACCCAGGGTAACCGCGGTAACACATACCGTATACCCCACACGTACTCCAAGTACGCAAACCCGAGCCGCAGCTCCTTCGAGCTGACACTCGGCATAAGAATAACCAACCATCTGAGGCAGACATTACATCGGGGATGCCCTACTGTCTATCCTGACCACAGAGGTGTCAAACTCTTGGTCATATAGCACAGTAACATCAGAGTACAGATGCGACCACGCAGGTCCATCGAAAGGATGCACAACAAATGAACGGACATGCAACAAGTGTGAATGTGCATCAACATATACGCATGTTAGTAGAATGCCAAACGAATATGAAACAACATGCCTCAGCAGGCAATGCAAACATAATGCAGATGCAGCAATGTTAAAATCAAAGGTACTCACAGTGGGTGCGTTATTATCTTTATTCAAATTTTATTTCTCCTCGGGATTTCAACCGGATCCACAAAGTACCCCACTGTGGGTTAAACAACACCACAAGGGACCTGTTAAGCCAGTTGTATCAAATCATTGTGTCAATAACTGTTTTAATTTCATAAAACTTAATTTTATAATTATTGCAAAGTTTGGTCCCAATTTCGGATCTATGTCCGAATTCGGACCCCAGTTCGGATCCCACATAAATCCCAATTCGGTCCACATATATATAAGTCCCAATTCGGACTCCATTAATTTCGGACCATTGCAATTTCGGACCTCATGCTAAATTCGGGCACTTCCGAATCCGGTCCCCAACCGAATTCGGATCCCCGTCCAAATTCCAATACTTAGAAATATTTTGATATATTAATTTTCTAGAAATCCGGGCCTCATCCGAATTCGGACCAGATCCGAGTTCATCTCGGATCTGAATTCGGACCCCTTCGAACTTGTGCAGTTTTGAATATTATTTTCCAGATTTAATCCAAGTCATTTTTGGTACTTTTTCAATACATGAAATAAATTATACCAACTTAAATACACTTAATTTCAAGCATTTTAACACTAATATTAATCATGCTTTCATACCAAATTCAACCCTTTTTAACTCTTATTCATCATCCATCGACCCACACACACTAAAACACACACTAAATGCTCAAATCCATACTTTTAATTCGAATCAGGAGCTGAAATTTTGTACATAGCATCTTATATACTAGATTTAAACTAATCCACAATAACATCATACATGCATCCATGTTTGAATCTCCAAATCTAATTTTCGGTTCATATAAAAACCGAACCAAATGTTCCCAAAAATCGAATTTTAAAGAGATATTTACCTTAATTCGATGATTGCAGATGTTATAATTCCTTCCTAGCAATCTTGTTTCAGATTTTCAGCTTCCAATTCCAAGTTTTGATGTTCTTCGATTGTAGAGAGAGAGAGAGCCGAGAGAGAGAGAGATTTTAGAGAGAGAAAGTGCTTGGTGAAAATGAAAGACAAAATTTGTCTTCCATTCCTTTTATTCACCACTTTAATCTTTTGGCTCATTAACCCCTCAACTTATCCGGTTCCATAAATTACTGATTTCTATCTTAATTTTATTATCACCAACAAATAAAATCATCATACTTAACCAAAATAATTTGGCATTCTTAATATTCCTTAATTCCTTAAAATAACAACCAACTTTAAATAACTGAACACATAATCATTTTCATAGTCCAACTTAATTATGCAAATTACAAATTTTAAACTTAATAAATTTCAAATACAATAATTTAAATCCGAGGATGTTACACCTATTGCTCCCTGGTTAAGAAAACCCGGTTCTTGGGTTTCTATAGGAGCGTGATCTATTCTGTATAACTTTACATGCTCACTCTCTCGATCCACATACTTTAATAGAGCCTCTGGAATAGGCATCACATTCACGTTCGGCGCATCCTGTACCCCATGTAGACTCATCATAACATAATCTGGGCACCTTTGAGCATTTGATCGTTTTGGAATTTGTTCATTGACCCTTAAGATACCCCTTATCAAGATTTGAATGAATCGTTTGGGAAAAAAATTCCTTGCTCTATTCGTTGTCTTTGCCAACACCACTTCCTTTAAATCCTCCCAAATAAACTGAGCATAGTCGTAATGTTTATTGAAGGCAATTCCGTGAAAAATTCTCAGGCAATGTATGCTGCATCTATCAATACCGGTATGCTTAGACGTCATGCATCTGTTGACAATGCCAAACAACGTATACCACTCTCCATTAAGACCATTCTATGAAACTTGGAGCTCGTCGGTAGAGGTTTGGAATATCCTAAGCATATCAAATCATGAACGAGCTCTTCGTCAGGTACAAAGTCTTCAAAGTCTGCTAGCTCTGGAATGTTCACGGTATCAATTCGGCGTGGTAGAAATAGGTTATGTCGGAGCCTGGACAGCGTAATCTTTGTCTTGAATTGATCAATGGTAACTTTGAAGTGATGGTTACCATTAGCCGGTACGAACTTGATGGTATGCCAAAATTATTGTAAGTACACTTGGGGGATAGAAGGTTTATATTAGAGTAGGTAGCCCAAAGGATGTCCTTTAAGGATGTCGACAATTATAGGATGGCTGGCTTTTATGACTTTTGGATCAAGACGGTGGTTGTTGTCATGAAAGGGTAGGCAATATTTGGTTTTGACTAATTGAGTATCCGGGATGGGTGATGAAGGTGAAGGTCGGGTAACATACGCTGATTTCACTGGTTTGGATACCAGTGTATGGTTTGAGGATGAATGGGAATCAGATGTATTTGAATGTTTAGATTGAGCTTGGGAAGCCATTTGAAACATGTGAAAAATAATAGACATGTTAGAATCAGCAGATAAACAAATAAAATCCTGCAAATAGAAAAATAAAACATTTTACTAGAAATTAGAAAAATATGTGTTTCACTGTTTAAAGCATCGAGATTCCTGACAATAATATTAAATACTATTGTTAGGATTCCAAAGTCAATCGTTAAGAGACCAATGTTAGTAAAACACAGATTTTAAAAATTTCTTGAAAAATGTGAAATTTTTCTGAAAAAAATAAAAATCCTCAACACTTGTGAAAATATTGGAAATTTTGAGGTTGAAACTCGAATGACACATGAAGAGTCTCGGATGAAACATGAATCAACTCGCATGACTCACAAATGAAAGTCGAATTGAGTTATTGATTTCTCGAATGAAGTAACCAAGCAACTCGAATGAATAACTAATCAACTCGAATGAAGTTATTGAGCAACTCGAATGATATTGAGCCTTTCTCGAAATACACATGAATCCAACTCGAATGAAAGTGTTGTATACTCGAATTGGGACTCGATTGAAAATTTTTTCTAAGTCCTTAAAGCTGCCCAACTCGAATAACAAGTAAAGTTCCTCGAACAACTTATGGAACCAACTCGAATGAAACAAGAACATACTCAAATGATATTTGTTTTCGAGACTGGGTATTAAAAATTTTCAAAGTCCTTAAACAGAACCCAACTCGAATAACATATACAAGTTCTCGAATCAAGAAGTGAATCAACTCGATTGAAACTAAATACTTTCTTGAATTGCACTTCATGCAACTCAAACAAAGTATTGATTTTCTCGAATATAGTTTTAATCGAGTTAAGTCTTTAAAAAACTTTTCCAAGTCCAGGAAGTCACTGATAAATTTCAAAAAAACATTTTATGGACTTTTGTGACTATCCAGTGACTGTTACTAACTCGAAATTTGATTTTGAACACATGTTGTTTACTGAACTATGTCCAGAAACATTCATTTCATACCAAAAAATCAATATTTCAGTTGCAAGAACTCGAAAACTTTTAACAACGTAAAATCAAAAATAATGTTTGTGTGTTTGGAAGTGAGACTTGAAATTTAATATTCAAGTTCATACGAGTAATCGACATACCAACACACAATCAATTTCATATACACGACACATAATCGACATAACAAAATTACACATAGTTCATATAGACGAACACACAGACAGTATACAATATATGTATAAAACTCGAAAAACAGAGTCTGAAATTAAACCAAAAATAGTAAAACAGAAAAATACTTACAATTAAAACTTTGAATTTGAAATCCTTTATCAAACTTGAGGTTTCTTCGTTGTTAAGAAACTTGAAGAATGGATATTTGGAGAAGAAATGGGAACAGTAACAGATGTGTTGAAAAAGGTTAATTTGAAATTCAAACAAATATATAGTCAAATTTGAAATTTTGATTTCAGCTAGCCCATTTAAGAACCCATTCTCTTGATTTTCATTTTAAGCCCATTTATTTTCATAATATTCACAGACACTTAAAAAAAATAAAACTAATAACAAATAACAACTAACAAAACAAAAAAAAATTTGAACTAACTAAAAAAAATTGAACTACCAAAAAAAATAAAATTTGAACTAAAATTTTTTAACTAACTAAAGAAATAAAGGATAAAAAAATTGCACCCCTTGATTTTTGCAGTTTAGCTCCCCCCCCCCCCCCCCCAGATGAATATCTCTTTAAATGACAGGTCCCTCTACAAAAAATCAGATAAAAGTTTATCAGATTTTAAAAATCAGATTAAATTTTCTGTCTGCTCCACCTACACATGACAATCCGAATCTCTTAAACTCTGAAAAATTAAACTTTAAAATCATATGAGATTAACAACATATTTAATCAAATAAAAATGTAAATTTAAAATTATAATTTGTAACTACTGAATATTTAAATCTAACGATTCAACATACCCAATTTGTGTACCAAAAAATTAAATCGTTTTTCATCTAAAGCTTTGGTAAACAAATCAGCTAATTGATATTCAGTGGGTACAAAATATAATTCTATATTACATTTTCTACATGATCTTTTATAAAATGATATCGGATGTCAATGTGTTTGGTTTTTGAATGTTGCACCGGATTTGAAACCATGGCTATTGCACTTTGAGAATCACAATAAACGGGAATCTTTTGCGGTGTAAACCCGTAGTCTCTGAGTTGGCTCTTCATCCACAACACTTGTGAACACCACGACGATACATCGACGTATTCAGCTTTGGCTGTTGACAAGGAAACACGATGTTGTTTCTTGGATGACCAGCAGACGGGTTTGTCACCTAGGAATTGTACTGCTCCTGATGTGCTTTTTCGATCCATTTTGTCACCTGCGTGATCAACATCAAAGAAGGTAGTTAATGTAAATGTGGATTCACGGGGATACCATAAACCTAAGTTTGGAGTTCCCTTTAGATATCTTAAAATACGTTTGGCAGCAGCCACATGTGATTCTTTAGGATGTGCCTGATATCTAGCACAAACACATATAGCAAACATAATATCCGGTCTACTTCTAGTAAATACATTAACCACCCAATGATGTCTCGATAATGAGTTACATCTACAGGTTTCCTTAAAATGTCCTCATCGAGTTTCGATTTAGAATCCGTAGCCATGGGAGTTTCATGGGGGTACTATTTACCATGTTAAATTTCTTTAACATGTCTTGAATATATTTAGACTGATTTATGAAAATGCCATCAGTCAGTTGTTTTACTTGTAAACCCAAGAAAAACTTAATTTCTCCCATCATGCTCATTTCAAAATTTTGAGACATTAAGAATGCAAATTTCTTGCAATATTCAAGATTTGTAGACCCAAATATTATATAATCTACATATATTTGAATAACTATGATATCTGGACCTTGATGTTTTATAAACAGGGTTGTATCCACTGCACCTTTGTTAAATCCATATTTCAAAAGGTAATTTGAAAGTGCATCATACAAAGCACGAGGTGCTTGTTTTAAGGCCATATAGGGATTTGTCCAAAATATATACATGGTCAGGCTTCGAAGGATCGGTAAACCCTTCAAGTTGATATGTATATACTTCGTCAGTCAATTCCCCATTTAAAAAAGCAGTTTTCACATCCATTTGATATACAGTGAAGTTTTTGTGTGCTGCAAACGCTAAAAACATCCTAATAGCTTCTATCCTAGCAAACGGAGCAAATGTTTCGTCGTAATCAATTCCCTCTTGCTGGCTATATCCTTTGGCAACGAGGCGAGCCTTGTTTCGAATGATGACACTGTGTTCATCTTTCTTATTCTTGAAGATCCACTTCGTGCCAATGATGGATTTGTCTTTTGGTCGCTCCACCAATCTCCAGACCTTCAACCTTTCAAATATATTTAGCTCTTCTTGCATAGCCACTATCCAGTCAGCATCCAAGAGAGCTTCTTTCACATTCTTTGGCACAATTTTACTCAAAAAGTTTGAGAATAAACACTCGTTTATGGTAGCTCTTCTTGTTTTAACTGAAGCTGAAGGATCACCTATTATGTTTTCAGGTGGGTGATTCCTTGTCCATTTAAATGTATGTGGCTAAGGTTGAAGTTCGTCTAGATTGGGGTTCAAACCCAGATAGGGAATTCGGGGATTTACTTCCGAAGTTGATGGAATATCAACTGAAATAGGGGTTTCTAAGTTTTCAGAAGGCAAGGGGGCTTCTAATGATTCTGGAGCCTGGGTAGGTTGTACACTGTCAACGGGTAAGTTTACGTCCGTCGTTGAAGCTTCTCCAGTATCTTCTGAAATTGGTTGGTGAGAATGATCTGAGACTACAACTGGAATTTAAAACATTAGGTTTGGTCTTTTCAAAGTAGTCTTCATAAAATTTCTTAAACAGTTTATTTAAATCATTATTTTCTGCACTCAGTTCAGATGACTTCATAGAAGTCGACTTTTTAAGTTCGGGTCCTGAACTAGTATGTTTAGAAGCCATTACAACGCCTTCATCAAATTTAACACTGACGCTCTTGTTAACAGTCTTTGTTCTTTTGTTGTAGACTCGGAAGGCTACAGACTCTTTAGAATAGCCAATGAAGATGCCTTCATCTGTTTTCTGACTAAACTTTCCTAAATTGTCTTTGTCGTTTAGGATAAAGCACCTGCATCCAAAGACATTAAAAAATTTAACATTAGGGACTCGATTATTTATCAGTTCATACAGAGTCTTTCCGAATCTCTTGTTAGTTATTGATCTGTTCTAAGTAAAACAAGCTGTTGCTACAGCTTCAGCCCAAAGAAATAACGGAAGGTTTGAATATGCCAACATCGTCCTAGCAGATTCCGCAAGTGTGCGATTTCGACGTTCAACTACACCGTTTTGTTGTGGAGTACGAGCTGCTGAGAATTGATGAGTAATTCCAACAGAATTTAGAAACGTCTCGAGTGACTTGTTCTTGAATTCTGTCCCATTTTCAGGTGTAATGGTTTGAACTGAAAGTTGCAACTTGACTTGAATTCTGCGAATGAAGTCAATTATTATCTCAGTAGCATCAGACTTGGATCGCGGGAAGAATACCCATGTATATCTCGAATAGTCGTCAACTATTACCAACACATATTTCTTTTTGATAATGCTCTGTACTCGCATCGGTCCACACAAGACCATATGACGAAGTTCTAATGCTCTTGTTGAAGGGTGTTCAGCTTTTGACTTGTGAGACGCTCGTACCATCTTTCCTTTTTCACATGCTGCACACAACTGCTCCTTCTGAAATCTAAGAGTTGGAAGCCCTTTGACTAACCCACCTTTTGCAAGGTTGGTTAATTCTTTGAAGTTCAAGTGTGAAAGACGGAGATGCCATAGCCAAGATACTTTAGATGTTTCTTTGGATAATAAGCAAATATCTTTCTTCAAATTTATAGAGGCTAGATCTATAAAGTACAGATTTGTTTTTCTATTTCCTGCAAGTATCTCCTTCCCTTCTGTAGATCTAATGCTACACCGATTTGCTTTAAAATTGACCTCTAATCCTTTGTCGCATAGTTGCCCAATACTGAACAGATTCTGTCCTAGACCGTCACCGTAGAAGACTTTTTGAATCGTAATCTTGTCGTACTCAAGACTCCCATACCCTTTGATCGGACAGAAATTGATCATTTCCAAAACGAACCGTCCCACAGAATTTATCAACAAAGTTTGTGAGGGTTTCTCTCTGTCCGGTCATATGCCTTGAGCAGCCAGAGTCAAGGTACCACACATGATTTACCTATAAGATGAAAAAAGACGTGAGGTACCCACCTATAGTTGGGTACTTTGGATTTTGGTAAATCATGAGGATTATCATTCGACTTCTCATTTGTTAGTGTCTTTGTTTTAGGAACCCACTTTTTTACAGTTTGTTTAGGTATCCATCTTTGTACAATTCGGTGTGGAACTGATTTTGAAATACGCTTCTTTGGAACCTTTTCCTGTTTAAAAGAAGGAACCTTTTTCGTCGGTAACCAAACAAGCTTATTAGGTTTAGCATGCATCATATGATAATGAGTAGAATTTAAAGCAAGTAAAACAGTTCGAGAGTATTTATTACAACGTTTATCTAATTTATTACAGACAGAATTATCAATGTGACTAATCCTATCAGTAACAAAATTTTCTTTAACTCTTCATTATTGTCTTAAACTCTTGTTTTTCGTTTCTCGTTGCTTCTTTCGTCATTCTTTCTTCCTTGAACTTTTCACAATATAATCTGACATAATATAAACACGAGAATTTGTCAATTTAGAATTCTGTTTATCCTGCAAAATTTTCTTACCTTGTGAAGTATGGACCTTCTTTGCAACAGAATCCTTTGATGAAGATGATTCACCTTTTTCATATATAGGAGTCACAAAATTAACTTTTGTTTTCTCCTTTTTCATTTGTAGAACCGGTGAATTTTCTGATTTAATCTTAGATTCTATAGATATTCTTTTCAGAATACTTACAGGGTCTTTAGGTTTTTCCACTTGTTTGTCGTGTAAAGGTTTAACAAATTCATCTATCTTTACAAACATCTCTTCCAATGAGTTGAAATCCGAGTTCATATACAGATCAAAATCTTGTTTAGAATTAATAGAATCAGGTTGAATTAAAATTTTCTGATCTGGTTGAGAATTGTTTTCAGGCTGATTTTGCAGTTTTGATTTCAAAGATTTAACTTCAGCCTTAAGATTATCATTTTCAGACTCCAAAGTTTTGATTTTCAATTGGGTTAAAGTCATACAAATGTATGTTACTTTACTGAAATTACTCAAATGACTAATCTAGTTATTTTTATATCCCACTGGTACTTGTACTTAAAATTTATTGTTGATATGGTACTTTTGATTACCGTTCTACCGGTAATGATATTATATTTGTGTTTTTAGAGGTATTAAAAGGATCTATATGCTTATGTGGATTTTCTAAATTATTTATATAGATCAAAATCCACGTAAATTACGTTGGACTCCAAAATAACTTGTCGATATAGTACGTGTAACCACTAACTATGTTCATATGGTAAATCCACGTAAGCATCATGTTATTAAAAACTTGCTACGTTTTCCTTTGAATCAACAAAAACGGTCATATCAACAAAGTTACTGGTTACACGTACCGCATCGACAAGTTATTTTGGAGTACACCTACCATCTGGTCAAAAAAAAAGTGAATTAGTCATTTAGGTAAATTGAGAAAAATATGTTGCATTTGTACGACTTTAACCCTTTTCAATTCAAGATCTGAATTTATCTTCTCAACAATTGAATTTGGTATATATGGCTTTTGAGAATGAGTAATATTTTTAGATAAATCCCTTTCAGAATACGTCTGAATATACTCTTCGGAAATGCAAGAATTTTGATAACTCTCATTTGATCTGTTATAATCTACAGTATTCTGCATTTTATCAGTTCTCAACCTTTTTAAGTCTTCACATGATTCTACTTCATCCGAAGCTTTCAAGAAAACCATTTGTAATCCAAAATTCATATATAGTTGGGGAACTTGAAATTGCTTTAGTCAGATATTTAGGATTAGTCCAACCTATACCTGATTTTGAATTATAAAATTCGGTATCTTTAGGTTGATTCAAATATATAGATTGATCTGTTTGACCTCGTTTTAAAAACTCATCTTCCAAAGATTTAATTTTCTCATAAAGCTTTGTTCTTTCATCAAATATAGCATGATATTTCATAGAATAACTTGATGCTTCTAATTCAGCTAAATTTCAGTTTTTCTTTTAGGTCAGATATATTGTTATTCAGATTCTGAATTTGACTTTGAAGTTCATTGGATTGATCTTGTAAATCTGATACCGCTCTTAAAGCTAATGCATTATCCTTGGAAAAATCTAAAAATAACGCATGTTCTTGGCTCAATTTGTTTTCCAAGGAAGGGACATTTTTCTTTTTGGCTTTTAAGGATTTTTCAGATTTCTTTAACATATAAGCCATTTGCGTAAGTTTTTGTTTAAGCATAGAGGAGTTATCATCATCAGAATTAGTTTTTACCTCTGGTGTCTCTGACTTTCTGATGCATCTGAATCTGATTCATCATCATCTTTTTCCTTGCTGCATCCAGCATCTCCTATTGCCATCAATGCTATCTCTTCAGTTTGTTCCTGATCATCATCAGACTCCTTTTTCTCTTCAGTCTCCTCATCGTCAAACCCACCCAAACTTCATCTTCAGCTATCATTGCAGACTCACTAAGTTCAGAATCATTAAAAACTTCAGACTTTAGACAGATGTGTGCATCTTCATCTAGAATATCTTCATCTTCGGATGATTGGAGCCAGTGGTCATCTTTAGCCATCAAAGCTTTACCGGCCTCTTTTTTTTTTTTTTTGCCAGCAGTGCCTTGCGAAAGTAGTATTCTGAATTCTTAACTACAGGCAATCTGCATTCTCTGGCATAATGTCCTGGCTTGCCACAGTTATAGCATTTTTGCTCAGAATCCTTCTTGGCAGGCTTATCAGATTTTTCATATTTGTCAGCTTTCTTGCCACTTCTCTCTCCTGATTTATCATATCTGTCCTTCTTTTCAAACTTCTGTGATCCTGTTTTGTACCTCATCTTATTGTTGGTTGGTTTCTAGTAGAACTTCTTCTGAAATGCCTTCGTCAGCAAGGCCATTTGTTTCTTCATCTCTTCAATTTCAGAATCAGTTGAAGACTCCGATGAGTCTGACTCTGATGAACTGCTGCTCACTACTACCCGTTACTCCTTCTTTAGCTTGTATTTATATTTCTGGGCTGCCAACAAAGCTAAAGGATCAACGGTTTCCTTTTCAGCCTTCTTCTTTCCTGACATCTTCCTTAGAACAACTTCTTGGTAGTTGTTAAGGTTTTCAAATACCATGTGAAAGTCCATGTCTTCAATCTCTTTGGTTTGCTGAATTATCATAGAGTATTTATCCCACTCCGGATTCAGTATGTTCAGGAATTTGACATTTATGTCTAAATTTGACTTTGTCACACCATTCCTCTTCATTTCACTGACCAGATTGACAAACCTCATATACGTATTCTCCAGCAGGACCCCTTCTCTTGCTCTGAAGTTTCCAAACGTCATTAAACTGTTTCAGGCTCTGTTTGTTGCTGCTCTGTCTGAACCCCTCATCAATTTATAGACCTCATCCCAGATGGATTTGGCAGTTTTTGTATTGGTTAGACAGGTATATATATCATTGGGAATAGAAATCAACAAGAGCTTTTCTAGCAGTCTTATCACCCAGTTTTCTGCGTTTTTGTGCTTCAGTAAGGTTTGTGACCTCTACTGTTCTTTCGGGGATAACAAGATTGCCATTTGGTACTGCAGGTATGGTTTCAAGGAAAACAGTTGGTCCGTCATTGAGTGATTTCAGCATTTCATCAGACAGGTCACGGAAACTGATGAATTCAAGGATCTCTCCCTCCATTGTGTGTATTCACCTCTGTATAGGATTGGAGGTTTTGTTTCCGACCCCATGGCTAGTGCGTCTTTGGACATTTTGACTGATTAATAGGAATCTTCCAAGATCTCTTAAATGAAAGTTGATTGAAATTGAAAATTTGATCAAACTTGATGATAAGTTGATCAAACTCGAATGAATACGGAATGAAACTCAAAATGAATGGGATCAAACTCGATCAAAGAACTATAAAACTCGAACAATGAATGGAATCAACTCGAATTGTAAACCATGAAACTCGAATCTAGAAGGAATTAATCAACAGATCAGTAATGCAACTCGAATGCAAAGAATATAAAACTCGAATGATGCTTCTGTAAAACTCGGATGAAATGAGAAGGAACTCGAATGAATATGAAGTATGATTGATTAAACTTGAATCAAACTTAATATCACTTGACCGTTGCTTTATAAAACTCGAATAGAACTTCCTTTCAACTCGAATGGAATAGAATTCAACTCGGTTGAAATAGAGTTCAACTCGATTGAATTGCAATGAGTATTACAACTCGAATTAAGCACTTGTTCAACTCGAATTAATCTGTTTGCAACTCGATTGAAATAAGTGTCCAACTCGATTGGAACTTCTTTCAACTCGATTAAACTTCCATTTCAACTCGATCAATAAAGCATTCAACTCGATTTAAACTGTTTTTCAACTCGATAAACATATGAACATAACTATATTCGAGTTTTTTTATTTTTATGAAAAATCAAGTCCAGAATACAATATTTTCACTTAAAATGCATAAAATGATCCCACAAGTGAAGAACAATATGTTTTCTAAAAATCGGAAAAATCGAAGAATCTGATTGTGTGTTTTGAATTACAGATTTAAATTATAATCAATTTGTTTTTTTCAATGCTTTTCCTTCGATCCAAATTTCAGAATCAATTAACCACTGAATCAAATAGCCTAGGGGTTTTTCAATTTTTCTGAAATTCCAATAAAACAGTGAAATTTGTTTCAAAAGATTCAATCAAAAAGTCATTTACATGTTCTGATACCAATTGTTTTTCCAGTATAATCAATCAAACAAACAATATAAAACAATTAAGATCAGATTCAAACAACTAACCGAATGATTATAGCACCAATTGTGATTATAGAGAGAATTAAACGATGAACACTGTAGCCCTAATCTTTGTGAATTTCCGTGCAAAATACAATATGTCAGATCTATGACATTTACAAAAGAATATTTCTATTTATATCTAAAAGTCAACTTTACATGAATTACAAAATATACCCTGAACTTATTTAATTCATCAATCTAATTTATATTCTAACATTATAAAATAAAAAGCTAGTTCTTTTTATAAAATTTTGCATGGACATAATAGCTGAGAGAGTTTAGGGGTGAAGGTGATTAATGGAAACTGTGGTTTTTGTTCAATAGCTGTTTGTCTTGGATATAGAGAAGATCAATAGATTTATGTCCGTCAATAGTTATTAGATGAATTGTTAAGTTTGTACGAGCGCTATGGTAGAGTTTTTTATGGAATAGATGAAATACTCACTTCATTGGAGTGGTATATTGATAGCTAACAAGTTCAGTGTGATCCTTCATTATTTAAGGAATGAATGTTGTATCACATGTTTTCCTCTAGAAAAAGGTTCTGAAGAGTTTCCACATCATCGGGTCATTACAATTGCACATGTAAATGACAATCATTATGTAATGATGCACTTACCTAATGCCTAGTATTGCGGCTTTATGAATCTGCAACAAAGCTCCGATAGCTTTTAGTGCATAATCATACTAAGTAAACAGCTTAAAGAAGCTAGTCCCTACAGAGATGAGAACTACCTTTATAACTCATAGCAGTGAGTGCTTCCCAGGGGGAGCACAAACATGTTGACTTCAGACAGAATGTGTTTTATCAACCTTCATGGGAACGTATGTATATATTACTTTTAGAACTCTACAAAAAAACTCAGACCTACAAACAGAGCTCATATAAAACTATAGAATGACTAATGTGCAGTTCTTTTACATAAGTGATAAGTAGTCGAAAGATGATTGCAGTGCTGATTGATAAGTGATTGGCGCTGATTACTGATTACTGAATTAATAAGTCTGTTCTTTTGAAACAAAACCATACATCTTGTATTTCAGGTAGAATACCATATTGCAAAAAGAAACATATATATTGCAGAGTCAAACATCAAACAATCATACTTTTACAAAAATATTGCAGAAACAAACATCAAATACACATTGCAGAAATTTATATCTAAAATTGATTTCAAAAATTATATATTTTAGAAACAAACATCAGATACATATTGCAGAAACAAACATCAAATACGTGAAATACATGAAAAAAGGGTTTTATGAGTCACACATAAGCCACAGATCCATGAAGAGGAGAGATCACCGGTGAGTAAGCGACGAGAATGAGCCACACATCGATTTCAGATATTATACATACGAAACAAGCAATCAAGAAGGGAGCGGGGGAGAAGAGAAGAAAGACAACGACGGTGACGGAGAAGAGAAGAAAGGCAGCGGCGGCAACAGCTGCTCGGTAGGGTTTCACCCAAATGTTATATTAGGTTTACGGCGGTCTAGGACGGTGGCGCCGGTCGAAGAGGGTGAAGGGGAGAGGGCGATGGTCTGCGTGAGGGATACGGAGGAGAAAAGAGAAGAGGCGTGTTATATTAGGTTTACAATCAGCGGTTGTTGTAATGTATTCCCAGATGTAATCAGCACACAAATGTTTCTTCATCACTCACAAGAAGAATGTCAACTCAATAATTGTGTAATGATGAAAAACAAAAAGAATGTTGGGAGAATAATTGCAAATGGCGGCTGGAACAATTCTTTCAATTTCAAACATGTACATTGATTACAAACCCTAGGAGACTATGTGTAGGCTCCTTTAATTAACTATCAAGGAATGACACATTTGCCCCTTGAACTTTTACATACACAAAAACTAACTAGAAAATAAATACAAGACTAAGCATTAACTAAATAATTATCACAAAAGAGATCCACAAGATCGAAATTTAATATCTAACAATCTCCCCCTTTTCAATCATTGTGGAGGTCCTGAAACTCTGGCATGGTCTGTTGATTCACGGAGCCCAAGGATGACATCGAATCGTCTAATCACTTGTCTCATGTGTAGCCGTTCGTTCAGGTATTCGACGCCGCTAAGGGTATCCTGAATTTCTTTCGGTGTGCATCTAAGTTCAGGATCTGGTTGAGCATCATATTCTTGAACTTTTCGTGTAAGCACGGCTCTAACCATTCTGATAGTACCGTCGGAATAACAAGGAAGATCCTCAAAGCGCATGAATCTCTTGTAACCTTTCTGGTTCACAAAAATAACACCCAGGCCTCCTCTGAGGATGACTCTGTAAGCAGGATGGTGGGCAAGGAGAAAGCTATCTTGGTCAGGGGCTCGTAGTCCAACTTTGACCGGCGCGCTCTCTATCGCCATTTGAAAATATCTGAGACACATGATAATAGAGCGGCGGTTCATACTTCGAATAAGAGCACCTACGGCCGTCATGTGAGACAGACGCTTTTTAATTCGATGTTTCAATCGGTCGTGCAAAAATTCAATGTCGTCCACGTTCACAAAGTCCAAGTCATTTTCATAGAATTTCTCTACTGTGCCATCTTCTCTCTCTAACTAAAAGGCAGGATAGAATACTTTTGCTCTCTTGCACATGGTGATGGTCAGTAGTCTTTTTATCTTTAACTTAGAAACTTTGGACCTTCTCTCCCTGAGCATTAATTGATTGTATTCGGCCTGTTCAGCTTTGAAAACATTTGTGAGTTCCATGAGTAAGCGCCTCTGAAAGACCCTGACTTCTTTCTGAACACCATCTTAAATCGTTCTTCCAGGAACGGATTCTGGAACTGCTCTGGAGGAAACTTTTGTAAGAATTCTTTGAGGCCTTGAACGGGGGGTTCTTCTATCTCTGATGATTTAGCTTCTAGTAATTTGAAGATTTTCCCCCGCCGTTCTTGTCTTAATTCCTCTTTCAACTCTGGTGGCAGAGTATGTACCTCACCTCTCGAGTACCACCCTACCCAATACAAATCACTGTCATCATGAACACCAGGTTGAGTAGGAGGCTCATCAAAGCTATCTACCCGCCTTGTTTCTGAAGGTCCTGGTTGTTGGGTTTGTTGGACTTGGGGAGGACTTTGAGTTCTTGGTGGGCTTTGAGTTCTTGGCGGGCTTTGGACTAAGTGGGATTCTTTTAGTGATGGGGGAGCTTGGATGCAGGATAGTATTTCTTGTTGTGGAGCTGGGGGCGGAGAGTTTAGGAATTCAAAGGAAGATGAGGATTTTTGTGGTGATTCGGGCTCAGGCTTATGGATGATTAAGGGTTGGTTGTCCTCAGTATCGGAGTCTGAGTCAGACACCAATATGATTTCAACCTTCTCGTGGATGGGTTCGAACTCCACCATGGCTGTCATCGGATCCAATGGAGCTGGACCCTCAAACATGGGCTCGTCTTCTATCATCATATACTCCTGAGCCTCGTGCATCTTATCCCCTGACCCCTGAACCTCTGTACTTTCTGATTCTGCTCCCCCTACGATCAACATAAGGTCCTCAGACTGAGTCTTTTGGCGCTTCTCCCCCTCATGGCGATCAGGGTCATCCTGATCGTCATGCTTCCTCTTATGGGACTCAGCCTGTGGATGGCACTTGAGCTCGATAACTGCAGATTCTAGACGGTCCAATGCGGGAGTTTAGTTGCTCCTGGACTTGAAGTATTAGGCGGTTTTGCGCGTCTATTTTTATAGACAGCTCTTGAAACATTATTTGGACTGATCGGGTCCCTGGTGGAGGCACATCCTCAGAAGCGACACCCTTACCCTTAATTAATGATAGAAGGGCGGTATGACGTTCCTCGGCAGCCTCCTTGTGGGCGTCCAGGGCAGCCTGGGTAACAACACCGGCAGCACGTAGAGCTGCCGTTAACATCTCTAAGTTTATTTGGAGATGGCCTGATGTGGATGGCGTAGATGGAGCCACTCCAGGTCTTCCTTCTGTCATCTCTGGCTCCACGATGCTTAGATCCAGAAGTTTGAGGAGCCGCCACAGAGGCATCTTGTTGATGGGACACCACGAAGGTGTCGTGCGATGTGTGTGGGGGTGGGGAGTGAATCGTGGGAGAAAGAGGTTCGGTCACATGGGGCGGAGTGTGACCTCGTTCAACACCACGGCTCTCCGAATGAGAGGGTGATGGCATGCGTAGTGGATCCCCGTGCAATGAAGTAGCAGCCTGTTGAGAGGATGCTAAGTGGGTGGTTAGGGTGAGTTCGACCATCGGACTAATGGTCTGAAAGTGGGTTGCCCGGCTGATTGGGATGTGGTCACCCTCAGATGTTACTTCGATCCCTCTTTCAACAGAGACGGTTCTTTCGGAATCCACCGTCTCTGCTGCCTCACCTACTCCTCCCTCTCTCACACTCATAAGCTCCTGCTCACCGAGACCCATTGATTGTTTTATTTCCACCATTTCTCCCTCTTCCTCACTCACTCTAAGCTCAGCTTCGGACTGGGTAGGCTCAGTCGGATCTGACCGAGCCTCATCCGGATAAATTTCTCTCAAGTATGCCCTAACCCTTTCAGATTGCACTGCCCTTTGAAGAAGGGACAGTGGGATTGTCATCACCGGCACAGATGGAACCCCTTTTGGCATATTAAGCTTTTGAATTGCAACTGTAAGGTAGACGTCTGCCTCTGGACGTTCATGAATGTCGTCATCGTTTTCCATGGCATACTAAATTATTAGTTGTAGAAAACGATGAGAGGGATGTCGTGGACGCCCACAAGGAGGCAAAGCCAGCGAACATTGCTAGGTGAACTCTCCTCAATTCCTCGAAGAGGAATGCCGCGTAATCAATGTGTCTGTCGTAGGCAAAGCCAGCGAACATTGCTAGGACTTGAGCGGATGCGGAGTCATGTCCAGCATGCTTGGCGGTGAAGCACTTGTTGATTACATCAAAAAGAATCCTCCAGTGGGCCTGAAGATTCTTGGTCCTGAAGTCTGAAGGTTTGGTGAGTGGACCGTCATATCCCAATGTTTGGATTTCATTAAGTGTTTCTTGGAGGGAAGGAATGGGGGCAAAGTGAAGGCGATGCATGGAATGGGCTTCAGCGGGTAGGTGAAGGGTGTGGTGTATGGCTGCGATGGTTATCTTGACTGGGACACAGTCGATGGTGGTTGTGAAGTGTGGTTCGGCATCGGCGACAAATTTTAACCGATTCCAGAATTGTTGTATGTAGATTTGGGAACGGAGATGGCTGTGGAAATGGAGTAGTAGATTGGGTGGTTTGTCAGGATGTCAAAGGCTAGTGTTTCGGGTTCGCGGGTAAGAATGGACACATCAAGCTGCCAATTATGTGGCATAAACTCAACGAATTCGGCTTGGGGAAGAATAGATTCTTCAGGTAATTGAGCATTGTTGTTGGGAATGGGGGGATGGGGTATGGTAAATATGACTGCGGGTTCCATGTTTCCTGTAAAGGTGCATCAGCGTTAGAACAGAAGACTTTAAATGATAAGACATTGATATGAAGTCTGAATAAGTGTGAAATAGAAACTGTCTGGTCTGTTTAAAGTATCGGGTCTTTATTAGTAGAATGGAATTCTACTAAATAAAGTCCAAAGTCAATCGTTAAGAGACCAATGTTAGAACACGCATTTTCACTCAAACACTGATCCTAACTCTAACCAATGGTGCACCAGAATGAAAATCTTTTTGGGTTTTTGATTTATAATGAAAATGCAAAAATGGAAAAAATTAAAAAAAAAATGCTAAGTGTTGGATTTCGGATGGACCGAATTCGGATGAACAGTACCACCGAATTCAGATCCAGCTGAAATTCGGATGATGAATGATAATGGTTGTGATGATCCGAATTCGGATGATGTGATGGATGCGGATGGTCCGAATTCGGATGTGATGGATGGGGATGATAATTCGGATGTGGAGCGAAGTGGAGTGGACATATGCAATGAGAAGGAATGGACCGAATTCGGATGGAATACATAATTAGGATTGGGACCGAATTCGGATCCCATCCGACTTCGGATGTACAGTAACTGAGAACTTAGACTTAATGAAAATTTTGAACTTTGTTTTGAAGGACCTAAATCGAATCAACTGTGGTCCGAGTTCGGATGCACAGTGTCCGAATTCGGTCTTTGTAGTTGGAAAAACTTTGGAATTTTGTCTAAGTGGGACATCCGAATACAGGGCTTGGTCCGAATTCGGACGTCCGAAGTCCAGCAGTTCATTAAATGAGTTCATGCACATTGCAACGTGAACAGTTCAAAATTTAATAAAAATGCATGAAATTGAAGATTCTAGTCTAAAAACATGTAATGAACAATTTATTTAACTACAATTAACTAAAATAAGCATATTAAATGACCTAAAAATAGCAAAAACCGAAATAACAAAGTATGAAAAATTTGAAAATCAAACACGCAATTTAGTACGTTAAATGCTAAAATAATGTAAAAATAAGTTTACCTGATAGTTCCGAAGTCGAAATAAGCAACAAAAATGAAGGAAAACGATGATCCACAAAGCTTCAAAGAAGAAAAATGGAGGTTTTGGGTGGGTGTTGTTCGGCGGTGGGGAAGAGAGAAAGAAGAGGTGTGTGAATGAAATAACTTGAAAAAGAAGGAAGTGAGACTCTTGACAGTTGACCCACCCATTTTAAAGGAATACGGGTCGGGTCGGGCCAAAGGATCCGCGCCCAATTCAGCACATGGGCCGCCGGATATTGTTGTTAAAACAAACAAAAAATGGGCTTTTAACTCCTTTTAAAAATCAAACATTTTTAAACAACAACACAAATGTGGCCCAATACAACACATCTTTTTGTTTTTTCTTTGAAACAAAAATAAGCAATTGCAAAATAAAATATTTTTGAGATTTTCTTTTAGCAATTAAGTTAAGACTAGATAAAATAAAATAAAATAAAAATGAAATGTTTTTGGTTTTTTGACAAAATTTAGACGAACAAAATAAAATCTTTTTGAGATTTTCTGACCAATTAAATTAAACCTAAAAATCTAAAAATTAACCAACCTAAAATTTAAAAATTTTAACTAAGAGAAATAATAAAAATAAAAGTAACAAAGTATTATAAAAATTACCATCCTAACTATACTCCCCCTCAAATAAACACCTATTCGCTTCTTCTTCTTCTTTTACCGATTAATTCCTTGAACCTATTTAGCCTTAAAGATACAGACAAACGTGGATTATATTTGCGTCCCACTCGGTGATGAACAATTCACACAGCAATTTGTCAGGGTCATTAATTATTAAAGATGTACATAGATAAGGAAATATTGAATTTTAATTTTGTGGCATAATCCTTAAAACAGATATTTTCTAAAATAAAGGAATTTCAAACATGATAGTTTGAAATAGAATTATTTAAGACAATATCTGATATTTAATTGGAAGGTGGATTCAACATGTCGATATGGGATACTAAAAACTGAAAACAAGGTTCGTCTAAAGCTTTAGTAAAGATATCTGCAAGTTGATATTCTGTGCCAACAAAGTACAACTCAATTGTTCCCTTTTCTACATGATCTTTAATAAAATGATACCTAATATCTACATGTTTTGTTCGAGAGTGTTGCACGGGATTGCAAGAAATGGCAATTGCACTTCGAGAATCGCAGTAAATTGGGATATTGGTGAGTGAGAATCCATAATCGCGTAATTGGGTTCTCATCCACAGTACTTGAGAGCAACAGCTTGCAGCTGCTACATACTCAGCTTCAGCTGTGGATGTTGAAACACAATTCTGCTTTTTGGAGGACCAACTCACCGGTCTGTCTCCCAAGAACTTTATTCCTCCCGACGTGCTTTTCCTGTCAACTCTACAACCTGCAAAATCAGCATCTGAAAAGGCAGTAAGATCAAAATCGGTTCCCTTTGGATACCAGAGACCAAGATCGGGTGTACCCTTAAGATAATGAAAAATGCGTTTTACCGCAGTTAGGTGTGATTCTGTTGGGTCGGCCTGAAAGCGAGCACAAAGACATGTTGAAAACATTATATTAGGCCTACTAGCAGTCAGATACAGTAAGGATTCTATCATCCCTCTGTAAGTTGTATTATTGACACTTTTCCCAGAAGGATCGGTGTCTAACTTACAGTTGGAGGCCATGGGAGTTGCGATACTTGTGCAAGAGTCTAACTTATACTTCTTGAGAATATCAAGAGTATATTTCGACTGGTTCACAAAAATCCCTTTCTCAAGTTGTTTGACTTGTAGTCCGAGGAAAAAATTCATTTCCCCCATCATACTCATCTCGAACCTGGACTCCATTAGGGCTGAAAAATCCTTACAGAAATTACTGTCAGTAGATCCAAATATAATGTCGTCGACATTTATTTGTACTAGCATTATGTGTGGGCCTTCCTTTTTCGTGTACAGAGTTGTGTCCACCACACCTTTTGTTGAAAGCAGCAGAGATAAGAAAATTTGAGAGATTATCATACCATGCGCGAGGTGCTTGTTTTAAACCATCGAGGGCTTTGTCTAGCATATAAACATGGTCAGGTTTATGTGTGTCAACAATTCCTTGTGGTTGTTCAACGTACACCTCTTCGTTAAATTCACTATTAAGAAAGGCTGTCTTGACGTCCATCTGGTACACTTTGAAGTCCTTGTGTGCCGCGTACGCCAAGAAGATTCTGATAGCTTCGATCCGTGCAACTGGAGCGAAGGTCTCATCATAATCTATCTCTTCTTGTTGTCGGTAGCCTTTGGCAACAAGTCTCGCTTTATTCCTTACACAATGTCGTTCTCATCTCGTTTGTTCTTAAAGATCGAATTTGTTCCGATAACTGTTCGGTCTTTTGGCTTGGGAACTAACCGCCATACTCTGAGTTGTTCAAACTGGTTGAGCTCTTCTTGCATTGCAACAATCCAGTCTGGGTCTTTTAGGGCTTCATCCACACGAGCTGGCTCTATCATACTAAGGAATGATGCGAACAGACATTCATTAGCAGACACCCTACGTGTTTGGACACCAGTTGAAACATCACCAATGATTTGATCGGTTGGGTGACTTCGGGTCCATTTAGTCTCGTGTGGAAGGGGTGCTCAGGATGGAATCTCAGTGGTGAGAGTGGGGATGGATGAAGATTCATGGTCAATGGTTTCTAGTGATGGTACCACTGGTTCCGGTTCGAGTTTCGAGTGTTCAGATGAAGGAAGGATATTTGGTATTATATGTGAGGGTATTTCAGCAGTAGATTCAACTGCAGATGTATTAGTGGAAGATGTTGATGGATGAGGGTACGATGTGGATGAAGATGGAGCGGATAAAATTTGTGGTGCAGTTGAATTGTTGGATGGATTACCTACATTATTAGCAACATTAGACACATTAGCGTTAGGACCGAAAAATTCTACGTAAAAAGGATCAAATAAATTAACTAAATCGGAAGATGAAAAAGAAGTATAGTGAGTAGAAGAGTCTACAAGCATTTGTGTAATGCGTGGTCATGTATGTAACAGCCCGTAATTTATTAAATATAAATTACAGCATCAGACTTTTAATAATAAAGCAATTTTATCCAAATATTAGTAATTAACTGAAAACATGAATCTTAAATAGTTAAATTATATTAAGTTATAATTAATTATGAAATGTTGCCCAAAATTTAGCTGAAATTAAGTTAATAATTAAAATTCAGCCAAATGACAAATTAAAGACTGAAAATAACGAAACGGACTAAAATGAATTAAAATTGACTAAAAGACAATTGTAGCAAATCTAGAACTTCCTAGCTATTATTTGCATCTGAAATGCAAATCGGAGTGTTGGGAATAAAAGTTGGTCAATTTCGGAAAATTTCAGTAGAAAATTTGAATTTCCCTATTTCCCTATAAATAGGGCATTCCTCCTCATTTCATAAGTTTGGAATCTAGAAACTCTCCTCCTTCTCTCTCTAAGATTGTCCTTCTCTCTAGCATTTCTCCTAATCGAACCGTCGGATTCTCGTGATTCATACGCCATCGGATAGAGATCGTCGAGCTCTTCACGAATCTACCATTACATGTTTGATTTCGTCCGGATTTGAGGTAAGATTGACCCCTTTTCTGTCTTTTGGTTCGGTTTTGAAAGAGCAATTTCGAGTTTGCTCATTTTCCCTTCATTTGAAGCTGATTTGCTCCCGTTTAGGACCTGTTTTTGCTTGGAAATCATCCATAGTCGAAGGTTATAGCTTGGACGAAGGTTAGTAACCATTTCTCTATCTTTTATGTTCATATTAAGATGATAAAACCTGGAAAACCGTTGAACTTATCGAACAAACTCGAGTTATTCATGTGTTTCGAATCTAATCACTTAGACTCGAGGTTGTGTAGTTCGAATCTACTCCCCTTAGAATCTAATTTAGGTGTCTCGAATCTGTTTAGCTAGATTCGAATATGTGTGTTTCGAATCTGACCTTCCCTAGACTCGAATGTAGGCCTTCGAATCTAGTGTGTTGTCTCGAATCTGTGTATAGGTTCGAGTCTATTGCTTCGAATCTATACATATATCTTCGAGTCTATGAGCTTCAAATCTGTCTTAGAATCTATTGCTTCGAATCTGATTCCTTAGTCTCGAATGGGGGTGTGTCTTGATTGTATGCTTCGAATCTATGTGTGTGTTTCAAAGTAATGAGAACTTCGAATCTAATGAACTAGATTCGAATTTGACTTGTTCGAATCTATCTCCTATAATTCAAAATTTGGTTTTTTGTTCCAAGCCTAAGATTAATTCCTAAATCAGATTAAGTTATTAAACAACCTATTGTAATTAAAAATATAATATGATTATGATAAAACTCACAAATTCAAGTTGCACATCTATTTTATGCACAAATGATTTAACAGACATTGAATGAACTATTGGAAATCGTATGTCATGATGCACCTAGCTAGTAATATGATTGGCTTTATTTCAAGGCCACACTTATGTAATTAGATAAATCGAAATTAATCTGTTAAAGAATAGACTCACCTTGGGACGATAGGAACTACCTCAGACTCGACAGCCAGAATTGACAATAACCTGAATATGCAACTAGGGTTATATAGATTATGACACAGACTTGACATTAATATGTCAGACTTGAAACTGAACTGCAGGAACCCGTCGATTGACAGAGTAAACTGAACCGCTTAATTCATTAAGCATTATCTGACTACGGACCACTGTGAGTGACAGATTTCATTAATTACTTGCATATATTTCGATACTTATTGGTGAATGTTCGCTGACTGTATGGAAACTTCCGTTTGTTGCTGCATGTTTCTTTAATACTTTATTGTATCATAGAAGCGTACTTTTGACATTACTGAAGCTAGACACTTGAATTGCCTCAAATGCATGTTCACTTTTACATTTTATGTAAATACTTATCCTGCTTACTGCTTACTTGACTGTTTATATAATTGCCGCTGCATACTGCATCATCCGATAGGACCGAATGTGAGATCTCCATTCACAGGAGGGAATTCTGCAGATTCCTTTCCTATATGACTTGTTTCCATACACTTCCCGTAGGGCTTCGGCCTTACATAGGGGAAAACAAACTGGGTTGTCTCCCAACCTTTTTGCTGTCTCAGGACGTAGTGACTTGCCGGCAGGAGCTGATAGTATGTTATATATGTGTGGTAACTAATGGAACTCTGTTAACTCACTAAGCAATGTTAGCTTACTCTGTCATGACAACTCTTTTACAGGAAAAATTGATAAAGGCAAGACCATAGCAGGTAGTTCGTCCCATGCTAAGTGAATCTGGACTTTGATGAATAGCAGACTTTTGGACTCTTGATGACGCCTATTTTGAAATGATGATGCGGTCTCGGGTAGCTTGTTCAGTCTTCCGCACTCTGATTGAAGATTTAGAAGCTAGTTAGACCACCATTTGTTTTTAATATATTTTTGTAATTAAGTATTCAGGCAGTTGGACCTGTGGTATCAAACAATTAGTAATATTTATTACTTAATGAAATGAAATATTATGACGTGTACTGTTTGTGGAAACTTGGATGTTACAAAGTTGGTATCAGAGCAGCAGTTTAATCATCGGATTGGCCACCCGATACTTAAACTACTGGTATGGTATGGACTATGTGACTCTGAATTCCCGAACAAGTCACCGAGGCCTAGGGTAACTTAATTAGTAAAGGACTACCCACACAACTTGACCTAAGATAGGCAAATGATGACTGATAGGATCGGGGAGGGATTGACTGTTTGACTTTGACTTGACTTTGTGCCAGCCTGACTGATTGCCTTCATATCTATGAACTTAGATGTGATTATTTGACGTAGGAATTATGACTCGAATCATGCTTATTTGAATTAGGAAATAATAGTTATTTCATTTATATTTTCAGCCAATGGCTGATAAGAATCCAAATGTTGCTGGTACCTCGACTGTTGGTAAAGCTGCTGATGCTGCAGCTGATCAACACAAAGAATATGTTCATGTAGAGGATTTAGGCACTGCCCCTGAAAATACTGCTAATGACTCAAGCAGTACTGCTACGCTTGTGCCTCCCCAGCAGGCTCAATTATTTGATCTCATTCACAAGCTGAATGATGAAAATCGTAGACAAATACAGCTGATGATGGATAGGAATC
Source organism: Centrapalus pauciflorus (assembly GCA_020465985.1). Classification (NCBI taxonomy): domain Eukaryota; kingdom Viridiplantae; phylum Streptophyta; class Magnoliopsida; order Asterales; family Asteraceae; genus Centrapalus; species Centrapalus pauciflorus. The sequence goes on from JAANYP010005057.1 coordinate 119,332, forward strand.
GACTGCAGACTGATATGTCGGTTGAGGACCGATTTAAGGAAATTAAGGACTTGCTGACTAAGGGTAAAGCGGTTGTGCAAACTGACGAAGAAATCCAGCGTGAAATTGACTTTAAGCGCCGTGAAGAAGAACTTAGGTTGCGAGAACTTAGGTTACGGGAGTTAGAATTGAAGTATAGGGAAGAAATGTTAGCAAGTCCCAAGAAGAATCGAAAAAGGAAACTTAGGCATGAGCCCTCTGAGGGACGACAAAGGGATCTTTTTGTGAATTCTGGCGAACCGAGAAGTGATATGGAAGTAGTTGAAGTTGCTAAGGTAGGAGAACTTGAAATCTATCCGGAGCGAGCGACTCTTTTTATTGCCAAGTCTAGCAAGAAAGAAAAATCTGAGAAATCGAAAAAGGGGAGTGAAAGTTTAAGGCAGGGAGATAAGCAGCCTTTTAAAAAGGCTAAATCTTATGCTGTGACCGCTACGCCAAGGTCTGCTTGTCCTCGCTGCAAGCAGATTCATGAAGGAAAGTGTGATCCTGTGTTCGTTAAGTGCTACTGCTGCAGACAGAATGGTCATGATAGGTCAGAATGTCCCAGGCGCAGTGAGGCTTGCCGAAACTGCATTACGTTTGGGCACCATGCTAAAGACTGTACTCGGCCCCGATTTGTTCCTCCGCCTGCATTTTCATCCCGGCGATCATTCAAGGGTTCTCCAGCTCCGAGGAATCAACCAAGATCTTTCCAGATGACAGCCGATGAGGCAAAAGAGACTGCTGATGTCGTCATGGGTACATTTCTTGTTAACTCTATGCCTGCTCTAATCTGTTATATGTGTCTGAAAAGTCTGCTAAACCGTTTGATTTTGCTCCAATAATGCTACCTGTACCATTAGATATAGAAACTGCGAGCCCGAGTTTTGTGACTATAAGTAGAATCTTTCGTTCCTGTAAGTTAGTGATTGATGACCTCTCTTCAAACTTTGACCTGATACCGATGTGGATTAGAGAATTAGATATTATTATAGGAATGGACAGGCTCATGACGAACGATGCTGAAATCCTTTGTGCCAAAAGGATAATTAGAATTAGAACCCCCGAAGGAAGTGAACGTTATGTTTATGACGATAGAAAGACTCGAGATTTAGGTCTCATTTCGTGCTCGTTGCGGCCATTTTGAGTTTCTAGCAATACCATTCGGTCTCACCAATGCCCCGGCCGCAATTATGGACCTTATGAATAGAGTATGTAGGCCAATGCTGGACAAATCAGTGATAGTCTTTATTGATGACATTTTGATTTACTCTAAGTCTGAATTTGACCGTGCGAAGCTCTTTCGAGAATTGCTAGAATTGCTACGAAAAGAGCGACTCTACGCAAAATTCTCCAAATATGAGATCCTTTACCATCCGGGTATAGCAAACATTGTAGCAGATGCCCTAAGCCGCAAAACTGGACAAGACCATGATACCCGATGTTATGCTTTGACTTCTGTTGTTTCTGCCTTGCCTGAGTCGATTATTGCCGCTCAAACCGAAGCCATTCGGGATGAGAGCTTGAAATCTGAACGTATGGTTACTTATGTGAGCAAGCTGACCCTTGATAATCATGGTCTTAGACGATTCATGGATAGAATATGGGTTCCCAGACTAGGAGGTATTCGGGATCAAATTCTGTCGGAAGCTCATATGTCGAAATTTTCGGTACATCCTGGTTCTACTAAAATGTACCAAGATTTGAAAACGGATTATTGGTGGCCTGGAATGAAGAAGGACATAGGTCGATATGTAGAAAATTGCATGACTTGTTTACAAGTCAAATCAGAACATTAGAAGCCGTATGGGGAACTACAACCATTGCCAATTCCGGAATGGAAGTGGGACCACATAACCATGGACTTTGTGACGAAGCTGCCCAGGACTAAGCGGAATCATGACTCTATAAGAGAAATAGTGGATCGACTTACTAGGTCAACTCAATTCCTACCCATACGTGAAGATGAACGCCTCAAAAAGTTAGCTGAATTGTACGTAAAGGAAATCGTGACTAGACATGGTGTGCCATTGTCTAGAGTGTCGGACCGTGACAGCAGATTTACTTCTCATTTTTGGTAGGCTTTTCAGAATGGACTAGGAACTGAACTTAAGATGAGCACCGCCTATCATCTTGAAACTGACGGGCAAAGTGAGAGGACAATTTTGACCTTAGAAGTTATGTTACGCGCATGTGTGAATGATCTCGGTGGAAGTTGGGATACTCACCTTCCGTTTGTAGAATTTGCTTACAACAATAGTTATCACTCGACTATTGGTATGCCTCCATATCGGCTTTTGTACGGACATTGATGTAGAACTCCAACCTGTTGGAGGGAAACAGGTGAACGCCCGATCTCTGGACCAGCGATTCTGCAAGAAGCCCATGACCAACTACAGTTGATTCGACAGCGGATTCAGACTTCTCAAGACAGACAAAAGAAGTATCATGATAAAAGACGAAAACCAATCGCGTTTGAAGTTGGAGATAGAGTGTTGTTGAAGGTCTCGCCAAGAAAAGGAATAGTAAGATTCGGCAAACGGGGGAAGTTGAGCCCTCGATTTGTGGGTCCTTTTGAAATTCTCGAGCGTATAGGATTGCAAGCCTACAGACTAAAGTTGCCTGCCGAAATGTCTGGAATTCATGATGTATTTCATGTGAGTAATCTTCGAAAGTATTTAGCTGACGCTGAAGCTGTGATTCCTTGGAAAGATGTGTGATTTAATGAGCAGTTGCGATACGAAGAAGAGCCCGAGCGTTTAATCGATAATAAGGTTTCGAAATTGCGCAACAAGGAAATTCCAATGGTGTTAGTTCAATGGAAATACCATAAGGGATCTGCGAAAACTTGGGAACGAGAAAACGAGATTAGGCAGAAGTATCCGAAGTTATTTCTGTCTTAGTCGATTCCGAGGACGGAATCAATTTAACGGGGGAAGATTGTAACAGCCCGTAATTTATTAAATATAAATTACAGCATCAGACTTTTAATAATAAAGCAATTTTATCCAAATATTAGTAATTAACTGAAAACATGAATCTTAAATAGTTAATTATATTAAGTTATAATTAATTATGAAATGTTGCCCAAAATTTAGCTGAAATTAAGTTAATAATTAAAATTCAGCCAAATGACAAATTAAAGACTGAAAATAACGAAACGGACTAAAATGAATTAAAATTGACTAAAAGACAATTGTAGCAAATCTAGAACTTCCTAGCTATTATTTGCATCTGAAATGCAAATCGGAGTGTTGGGAATAAAAGTTGGTCAATTTCGGAAAAATTCAGTAGAAAATCTGAATTTCCCTATTTCCCTATAAATAGGGCATTCCTCCTCATTTCATAAGTTTGGAATCTAGAAACTCTCCTCCTTCTCTCTCTAAGATTGTCCTTCTCTCTAGCATTTCTCCTAATCGAACCGTCGGATTCTCGTGATTCATACGCCATCGGATAGAGATCGTCGAGCTCTTCACGAATCTACCATTACATGTTTGATTTCGTCCGGATTTGAGGTAAGATTGACCCCTTTTCTGTCTTTTGGTTCGGTTTTGAAAGAGCAATTTCGAGTTTGCTCATTTTCCCTTCATTTGAAGCTGATTTGCTCCCGTTTAGGACCTGTTTTTGCTTGGAAATCATCCATAGTCGAAGGTTATAGCTTGGACGAAGGTTAGTAACCATTTCTCTATCTTTTATGTTCATATTAAGATGATAAAACCTGGAAAACCGTTGAACTTATAGAACAAACTCGAGTTATTCATGTGTTTCGAATCTAATCACTTAGACTCGAGGTTGTGTAGTTCGAATCTACTCCCCTTAGAATCTAATTTAGGTGTCTCGAATCTGTTTAGCTAGATTCGAATATGTGTGTTTCGAATCTGACCTTCCCTAGACTCGAATGTAGGCCTTCGAATCTAGTGTGTTGTCTCGAATCTGTGTATAGGTTCGAGTCTATTGCTTCGAATCTATACATATATCTTCGAGTCTATGAGCTTCAAATCTGTCTTAGAATCTATTGCTTCGAATCTGATTCCTTAGTCTCGAATGGGGGTGTGTCTTGATTGTATGCTTCGAATCTATGTGTGTGTTTCAAAGTAATGAGAACTTCGAATCTAATGAACTAGATTCGAATTTGACTTGTTCGAATCTATCTCCTATAATTCAAAATTTGGTTTTTTGTTCCAAGCCTAAGATTAATTCCTAAATCAGATTAAGTTATTAAACAACCTATTGTAATTAAAAATATAATATGATTATGATAAAACTCACAAATTCAAGTTGCACATCTATTTTATGCACAAATGATTTAACAGACATTGAATGAACTATTGGAAATCGTATGTCATGATGCACCTAGCTAGTAATATGATTGGCTTTATTTCAAGGCCACACTTATGTAATTAGATAAATCGAAATTAATCTGTTAAAGAATAGACTCACCTTGGGACGATAGGAACTACCTCAGACTCGACAGCCAGAATTGACAATAACCTGAATATGCAACTAGGGTTATATAGATTATGACACAGACTTGACATTAATATGTCAGACTTGAAACTGAACTGCAGGAACCCGTCGATTGACAGAGTAAACTGAACCGCTTAATTCATTAAGCATTATCTGACTACGGACCACTGTGAGTGACAGATTTCATTAATTACTTGCATATATTTCGATACTTATTGGTGAATGTTCGCTGACTGTATGGAAACTTCCGTTTGTTGCTGCATGTTTCTTTAATACTTTATTGTATCATAGAAGCGTACTTTTGACATTACTAAAGCTAGACACTTGAATTGCCTCAAATGCATGTTCACTTTTACATTTTATGTAAATACTTATCCTGCTTACTGCTTACTTGACTGTTTATATAATTGCCGCTGCATACTGCATCATCCGATAGGACCGAATGTGAGATCTCCATTCACAGGAGGGAATTCTGCAGATTCCTTTCCTATATGACTTGTTTCCATACACTTCCCGTAGGGCTTCGGCCTTACATAGGGGAAAACAAACTGGGTTGTCTCCCAACCTTTTTGCTGTCTCAGGACGTAGTGACTTGCCGGCAGGAGCTGATAGTATGTTATATATGTGTGGTAACTAATGGAACTCTGTTAACTCACTAAGCAATGTTAGCTTACTCTGTCATGACAACTCTTTTACAGGAAAAATTGATAAAGGCAAGACCATAGCAGGTAGTTCGTCCCATGCTAAGTGAATCTGGACTTTGATGAATAGCAGACTTTTGGACTCTTGATGACGCCTATTTTGAAATGATGATGCGGTCTCGGGTAGCTTGTTCAGTCTTCCGCACTCTGATTGAAGATTTAGAAGCTAGTTAGACCACCATTTGTTTTTAATATATTTTTGTAATTAAGTATTCAGGCAGTTGGACCTGTGGTATCAAACAATTAGTAATATTTATTACTTAATGAAATGAAATATTATGACGTGTACTGTTTGTGGAAACTTGGATGTTACAATGTATGATCAACTTCGGGTGCCAGTTCAGCCAACTCATCAAATGTGACATGCACACTTTCATTGACTGTCCTGGTTCGGGTATTGAATGCACGATAAGCCTTCGAGTTGGATGAGTATCCAATGAAGATCGCTTCATCCGCTTTTTCGTTGAATTTCCCGAGGTTGTCTTTATCATTCAGCACATAGCACCTGCAACCAAATATACGTAAGTACTTGATAAATGATACTTTATTCAGGAAGAGTTGATAAGGAGTTTCATTAAAGCGCTTATGGATTATGGAGTGATTCTGTGTATAGCAAGCTGTTGACACGGCTTCAGCCCACAAGAATGGAGGTAGCTTCGAGTATGTCAGCATTGTACGAGCGGCTTCCACAAGGGTACGGTTACGCCTTTCCACGACTCCATTTTGTTGAGGTGTTCTAGCAGCAGAATATTGATGATGAATACCTTTGGATCGAAGGAAGCCCTCAACTACCGAATTCTTGAACTCCGTGCCGTTGTCAGATCTGATTGATTGAACCGACAGTTGCTATTGGGTTTCGACACTCTTTATAAAATCTATGATTTCTTGAGCTGTCTCATCATTGGATCGCAAGAACTTAACCCAGGTATATCGTGAGTAATCATCAACGATAACCAACACATATCGCTTCCCATTTATGCTTTGGGTCCGCATCGGTCCGCATAAATCCATGTGAAGTAACTCCAATACTCTCTTCGTTGATGGTTCGGGTTTTGGTTTGTGAGATGATCGTTTCATTTTTTCTTTCTCACAAGCTCCACAAAGATGATCTTTTTCATATCGTAATTCTGGGAGACCTTTAACCAGTTGTTTCGCAGCCAGCTTGTTGATGTTGTCAAAATTTAAGTGGGATAACCTTCTATGCCACAACCAAGAGTCTTTTGTAGAGGCTTTTGATAAGAGGCAAATGTTATCCTTAACTATGACCTTGGCTACGTCTATGGTGTAAAGGTTAGAGTTACGGGAACCGGATAAGATTTCTTTGTCATCCATACTCTTTACACTGCAGTTTTTAGCCCTAAATGTTACTTCTAATCCTTTATCGCAGAGCTGTCCTATGCTAAATAGATTATGTGATAATCCCTCAACATAGTCAACGTCCTTGATGACTAGATTATTTAAGACTAAGTCCCCGTATCCTTTTATATGAGCCTGATGGTTGTTCCCAAATTTTACTGTCCTGCAATATTGTTCAACTATGTTGGACAACAATTCTCTTCTCCCAGTCATATGCTTGGAGCAACCCGAATCCATATACCAGATGGATTTAGCCTGAAAAACAAATAAATTCATATAATGAAAAACTATATGCATTCAAACACTTCCATCTTTTATTGACAATCAAACCGTGTTCTAAGCCGAGATGTTCAGAAAACATGATGGAATAAGACCGGGTCCAGAGCTGTGCGCAGAGAAGCCAAACGTGTCGGTTTAAGAACAACCGACAAGCAGAAGAACATGTCCTAGTCTATTATAACTAGAAGCCAATTCATTGAAGTACGGGTCTTGATCAGAAGTAACCAAGAACCATCAGCATTAAGATCACACAACTTTGGGTACCCATCTCAATATGGGTCCCTTTTTGTTAGGTGTTCCAGGTGTATATGACACGTGTGTAGTTTTAGGAACCCATTTAGCAGTTATGTGTGGTCCGGATGCATAGCCTTTTGGAATCCATTGGAGATTGGATTTATTAGGCTTTGGAACCTTAGGCGATGAAATTGCCTTTGGTTTTTGAGTTTTGAGACCTTTTTGACTTTTGCTTTGGTTTTGGGCCTCGGCAATGGACAAGTCTCATTATTCTTTGTGGCCGATGATTCAACATTTTTTATTTTCTTTTTGCGAATTCTTTTAGCAGGATATGGCACAAAAGCATTCATTTCAGAAACTTGACGTCTAAAACGAGTTGGACATAAATTAAACAAGTCACTGAAAGAGTACTTTAAACAAACAGAAGAATTTGTTACATCGTTACACAAATTGTTTTCTGATATTACAGGCATCTTATCTCTAGAAACAAATTCAATTGGCATTACAACCTTCTTCACAAAAAAAAACTTGAAAAATCCTGCATGGTGGTTTTAGGGACTCTTCTTACATAATCTGTAGGAACAAACGATGAGAGTCAGTATGCATGGAAGATTTAGACTTTACAGATTTTTCTTTTTGTTGGTGAGTGGGTTTCTTAAAAGACTTGGATTGAATCTGAGTCTTTTTAGAAACCTCAGCTTTCAAAGGTTTTGAGCACTCACCTTTATAACTGATAGAAGAATTTTCAGTTTTAGTCTTACCTTCGTTGGATGACACAAATGGGATATTGGTGGGATGAGAAACTGTTGGTTCTTTTAAAAAAACTTTCAATGTTTGAGAAACCATGTCAAATTTTTCTCTGTAGACAGTTAATTCTACAGATTGTTGAAAATTTTGATTTACCAATTTTTCTTCACTCTTAAGAAGAGCTTCTTGAAAATCAAGTGCTTTCTTTTGAGTTGACTTTAATTCCTTTTCTAAAACAGTAATTTGATGTTGAAGAACTTTTGTAGGAATATAAAGTCGAGGAATTGGTTTTACAGGTTTTGCTTTCATTTCGGCTTCTGAATAACTTGACAAGAAGTCTTCCTCTAAATTAGGTACTCTAGATGGATAACTCTCGTTAAGTTCTTCATATTGAAAAGGTATTTCTTTTTGTTTATTTTCAACACGTTTCTCATCCTCTTGGGTTAAAACTTCTTTTGATGACTCAAAAAAGAAAGATTTAAGTCCAGCTCCCATATAATTTATGTCACAAAATAAAGGTAAAACTCTTTGAGCCTTTTCCAAATATGTAGGATTTTTAAAACCGATTCATTGTTTAGAATGGTAAAACCTAGTTTCTTTGGGCTGATTCAAGTGAATAGTTTGTTCAGTTTGACCCCATNTTTTGATGACTCAAAAAAGAAATATTTAAGTCCAACTCCCATATAATTCATGTCATAAAATAAAGGTAAAACTCTTTGAGCCTTTTCCAAATATTTAGGATTTTTAAAACCGATTCCTTGTTTAGAGTGGTAAAACCTAGTTTCTTTGGACTGATTCAAGTGAATAGTTTGTTCGGTTTGACCCCGTTTTAAAAATGCATCGTCAAGGGTCTTTATTCGTGAGTACAAACTTATTCTTTCTTCTTCTATCATTTTATATTTTTCTAAACTGTCTATATTTTACATACTTACTGTCTCTAATTGTTATGAAAATATAGATATTTCTTATTTTAAAGAGAGCTTTTCGTTGGATAACCTATCCATACAAGATTCTAGGTACGTATTCCTATCCTGAACATCTACCTTTTTTATTAGCATCTGTTTTATGACATTGTGATTAGTTAACCACTTTGATTGATATAATTCAGACGACTCTTTTAAAGTTTGGGTTAGATGTTCAGCCTGCACACACTTTTCCGTTTCAGCATTTAACCTAACTTCTAAATCAAGTATATGTGTGTGCAGTGTACATTCATTATTTACAGATAAATTATTTACATGCTTTTGAATGTAACAGGAATATACCTCTCGTGTCTCTGAATCGGATGACGAACATTCAGGATCGTCGGATCTGGCCATCAGACATGCCGGTGGATTTCTCGTTGTCTCCCCCTCATCAGTACTGTCTGAATCTGAAGCAGTTGATGTAGCATAGCTATCCACTCCCAGACGATCAACCATATAGCAGTTCTTTCCCTTATCATCCTCTTCATCGGTATCTTCAGCATCCCAGTAGTCTTCCTGGGCGACGAGAGCCATGGCATCTATTCGTTTCTTGGCGGCTTCAAACTTCCGCTCATAGTAGCCGACGTCCCTGTCAAACTTGTTTTTACACACCCGAGCAAAGTGGCCCAGTTTCCCACACTTATAAATGAGACGCTCTTCGGCGCCTTTCGTCTCATCGGCTCTCGGTCTCTCATCCCTTCTTTCCACTGGCCTCTTGTCGGCACGGCGAGGTTCTCGACTGTCATCTCTCTTTGTATCCCGACGATCATACTCTCTTATATCGTCCCTACAGTTATCCCTGCGGTCATCACGACGATCGTCCCTTCGATCATAGTCGCGTCGGTCATCCCTACGATCATCACGCCTATCGTCTCGCCTTTCATAACGGCGATCATCCTGATAGTCGCGTCTATCGTCGTATCTCCTTTCATCCCTGTCATCCCTGCGATACTCGTCCAGACGATAATCATCTCGTCTTTCATCCCTTCGCTCATCCGAGTACCTCCGCGGACCGGTGTCGTAGCGGAGCTGATTATTAGTCTTGTTGGAAAACGTCGTTGTTGGAGACGATTGGTCCACAAGGCTATCTGTTCCTGAATGACTGCTTCTTCCTCATCCATTATCTCACGCCGAGGAGAAGCATATCTGTACTGTGACGAAGATGAACCTTGAGCAAAAGATGCAGTGGGAATATTCGTGTTGAAGATCAAGGCTAGTGAATCAGTGGGTTTGATGCCGGTGTTGGCAGATAGCAACAAAGATACGAGTTGATTTGCCATCTGTTTCTATTGATCCACATCACCTTGATACTTTTCAGCTCTTTAAAGACCACATTGATCGATACTTCGGGAATGTTCAGGACTCGTCGTGTGGCCCGGCATGCAATCTGCCACTCGGGGGCTAAGGCTGAAAAGAACTGGATGTTTATGTCATCCTTGTCCTTTTTGATGTGCAGTTTGTTTAATTCATTCAGGACTGCACAGAACCTAGTAAATGTAGCATGCAGCGACTCCCCATCTTTGGCTCGGAATTCAGTGAACTTAGCCTTAGCTTCCTCAATATTTGCACGGTCATCTAGATCGGCCCCCAACATTTGAACTTCTAACTCGTCCCACATTTCTTTAGCTGACATTTTTCTGTCTACTCCGACTAAGATATCAGTGGGGAGGGCCTGATAGATCAGATATTCGGCCCTCTTATCTGCATGCTGCCTAACTCGCTCGGCATCATTTGCGGGTTCCCTCTCAACCTTTGATGCGACTACAGGGGGGTCAGCCTCGGGTCTAGCCGCTATTTCCCGATAGTAGATAACGGGGCCCTCAGATATGGATTGAAGCATAAGGATTCCATTGGGTTGCATACCTACAAACTTTAGGAACTGGGACTTCCATTGTTCATACTCATCAGGATACAGAACAGGTGGTCTGTTCTCGGATCCGAGTACAAGAGCTTCACGAGACATGATATCGGGTGCTGATATGGACGAATAAGATCTTGAAGGTGGAAACTTTAATCGGATGGACTGTACTGTGGATGAATAGTACACCGGATGGTACTGATTCGGATGTAGATGCTGATTTCGGATGAAGCCAAATTTGGATGATTCAGCGGTTTTCAGACAAGAACCGAATTCAGATGGTCCAGATTCGGGTGAACAGTGTCGAGTTCGGATGGGACCTATGGATGAATGGACCGGATTCGGGTGAACAGTGACCAATACGGATGAACACTTAGGAAAATTTTCAGGAAGGAACACCGAATTCGGATGGTCCGGATTCGGTTGGTCCGAAATGAAAAAATGGTCCGAAATGAGAATTCAAATTAAAGCACAAGTCAAATTAAGTGAAATTAAATTGCCTGATCTAGACTTCGGATGGTCCGAAGTTCGGATGGGACCGAAATGGGGTCCGAATTAGGCAAGATCTGGTGCGAATTACACTTAAAATTTGTCCGAAATGGACCGAAGTGAGGTCCGAATTAGTCCGAAATAGGGTCCTAGATGGTCCGAAATACGGTCCGAATTGCTACAGTATCGGCCCGAAATACAGCAGATATTCAATATTTAAGTACCAGTTCAAACTTCAAATTGAGCAGATTTTTGGCCTAAAATTGTTTCTAAATGATTGGAAAACTATTTTAAACACTTTTTATGTAACAACCTAACTTTTATCAGTCATGTACTAATTCATTTTGAGATGATAATATAATTTTGTTATATTATTTATGTTATAAATATTAATCAAAAATGAAAATTTATTAAGTAAATATAATTTAAATTATATTTATGATATAATTAATTTGTTTAAAATAAAAGAGATGTATTATACAAAAATAGAAGTGGGTTAAAATTAAATAAGGTATAAAAACCGAAATTATGATCAATTAAGATCATTAATTTCAATTTTACTCTCTCTCTCTCTCTAATATCTCTCTAATCTCTCGGCAACTTCACAAAAGATTCAAGAATTCACATTTAAATTGCAATTGATTGAAGATTTAACTCAAAGGAAGTTACAATTAGCAACAATCAACAAGGATCTACAAGGATTTAAGGTAAGGATTACTTAAAATTATGAAATGTTTGAGTTTATGTTCGATTTTTATAAAACCGAATTAATGATATGAAAATCTTGTGGCATGTTTAAAATAATGATAGATAATGATGAATTAATGATAGTATATGTAACAGAAACAAAAAAAATCAGTGATTAGATTGTCCAAAATAAGAAGAAATCGAAATTTTTTATAAAAAATTGTGTTCTTGACAAAATGTTCAATTTTGGACGATCTTGATCTAGTTAGTGTGTTTATGATAGGGAAAAATGTATAAAATCAACCCAAATATGATAATAAATCATAATATTAAGTTGCATGTTACTAAAAAGTGTTTTTGGGAATTAATATGAAAAATCCGTATGAAAAACACCAAGAACACCAAGAACACCAAGAACAATTCTGGGAATTTTTACAAGTCATGGGTCCGAATTCGGTTAGAACCGAATTCGGATGATGTGTTAATTCGAGTTCTAAATTCGGATCTGGCTTGGTCCCAATTTCGGATATAGCATCTCGGATCTTGAAGGATCCGAATTTGGTACCTATATTGATCCTAATTCGGACTTATGCTTAAAATTCGATTCCTATATAATAGTCCGGACCTTACTTGATCCGAATCCGGATCCCTACTTCGGAACCCCAATTCGGATATTTCCGAATTCAGATGTTTATTTCGGACGAATTCTATTTCGGACATTAAGTATATTTCGGATCTTATGAATTTTAATGATCCTAATTCGGTTCCCAAAATATTCTAAATTCGGATGGTTGTTTCGGATCCAGCATGGTCCGAATTTGGTTATCTATTTTGAAAGGGTGAACCGAATTCGCATGACAGATCCGGATTGGTCCGAATTCGGATGGCCAATCCGGATGGTCCGAAATTGATAGGTCTGAAATCACATGAAATATTTAATATTTTGAAGGAACAAAGAAAATAAACAAATGAAAGATTGAAAAGATTATCAGTTATCAGAATCAGATAGAATTACAGATTTTAATGATGATGATAAAGATGATGAAAATTGACATGATATTATCATGAATGAATTTGAACAGGTTCAGTATATTCTGAACAAAGATTTAAAGACTTAAAGACTTGAAAGCGGGTCTCTGATTTGAAAAGAATTGACAGATTACAGATTGACAAAATCCTGAGATAACTCAGGTGGCAGATTCATATATCTGTTTGACCAGGACCCAGACTTGTGAGTTATAGATATTCATATTGAACATGCATAGATCCGGTTGAGATATATTGCTGCTGTTAGATTTATTGACATTCATTTATCAGCTGAATTGAGACCTGTGCACACCATGGTTGGGTGTTGCCCAGTGAATCATGATAGCTATTTGATTATCTTTTCATATTGCATTTAATATTGTTTCAGACTTTGCTTTATGATTCATTGCTATCATGACTTCTAAGACATATGCTTCCATTATTGATCAGACATTTGATAGAATTGATTCAGCTTGACTAGCCTTATGGTCTATTGTTCTAGACCCGGCTATTTCACCAGTTCTTATGAACTTGGTAATGACCTCCGATGTTCCGCCATATTGACTTACTGGTAGCTAGCCCAGTATGTGGCTGATCCCCACGATTTAAGCGTGAGTGTGGCTTGAACATCATCCAATCTTATGATACTATATCTCAATCATGAGGGCTGTAGCGGCAGCCAAGACATATCACGCTAAGACTGATGACTCCGCTTGACACGCATGTTGATATTGAAAATCTATAAACTCACTAAGCTTTGCTTACAGATGTTGCATTAATATTTTACAGGAAAATCCAAAGGAAAATCACCTGCAGGACCTTGTACTTAGGTCATTCAAGATCCAAGTTTTGAAGCTTTCTTAGACCACTACTCAACAAACTTTCTGGTACTGATTGGAAGACAGCAAATGTGGTGGTTTTGGGTAGACTTGATGTGATGTATGATGTTATGACTAGATTAGATATTACCCTTTTATAACTTTATTTTGAAATATGTAAAGTAAATCCTAATCTTGTAATGTACTTGTAATTTTATTATTCCGCAATTTAATTACCCTATCTTAGTATGGTTGATATCGTATTGCATGATGTGGGACCTAGACTAGTGAGCACTGCCCCGTAAGGGGAGGTCTTCACATTTTAGCTTTTAAAATGTACCAAAACACTTAAAATCCTTAAAAACGGACCAAAAACGCAAGAAAACCCATATTTTTCTAAAGTTCAAAACAGCCGATTATAGGATGAATTTGATGTTAAGATTGAACCTAATAAGCTCTAAATCAGTAGGAAAGGATAATGTGATGATTATATGACAATAACAACACATAAACAGCAGAAAATCAAGGAAAATGAAGATCTAACCGTGAACAAGATGAAAAACTCGAAGAAGGTGATGAAGAACACAGCAGAATCCGATTTCTTGAAGTTGAAATCCACCTTTTTGAGCTCTGATACCAATTGTTGTATATGTTTCCTAGTAAATATCAGCACACAAAAGTTCTATTATCACTCACAAGAAGAATTCACACTCAATAATTGTGTAATGATGAAGAACAAAAGGAATGTTTGAGAGAATAAATGATGTTGGCGGCTGAATGAATATTCTTTCTCTGTCACTAATGTCAACCGTGTCTTTTTACAAACCCTAGGAGCCCAGACATAGGCTCCTTTAATTAAGTTACAAGGAATGTCACTTTTAGCCCTTGAACTTTTTCACACAACGTTCGCTTTCTCCGATCCAGATAATTCTTGTTCTCTCCGGAACAATTCATAATCCCGAAGTCGCGCATACACCGACCCTACAAACATCGCCTTCGAGTTAAACTTGATCAAGTAGTCATCCACCGATAATTCTCCTTGCTGGAACGCAAAGAAATCTCTTTTAATTTTATGTACCGCCACCACCGGACAGAAATGCTTGTCGAATCGGGTCTTAAACTCTTCCCACGTCATCTTCGTCATAGTGTCCAGACCCAAAATCTCAACTTCTGACTCTCACTAAGTCAAAGCAGGACCAACGAATTGTGCAGCCGCGTACTACACCTTATTGTCATTGCTGACATCAGTAACTCGGAATAATTTCTTAATTGCGTTGATCCAGTCCAAGGCTTCTGCAGCAGTTGCTCGTCCATTAAACTCTGGAGGACGACAACCCATGAAATTTCTATACGACATCCCTTTCTTTGACTTTGAGGAGCCATGCATTCGGTCCTTATCCTTCTTAAGCTTTTCAGCCCTACTTTCACTTCCTTCGGCTTCAGTATTATCAGTATTATCGTTGCTTGCTTGTTGATCTTCAACATTATATTTCTTTCCCTGAACATTCTGGGAAGCAAGCAACTGTGCCATTAACTCATTCCGCTGGTGATTTTGCTACAGCATTTGAGTCATATCTGCATCATCTGGTCATCTCTAGACACTCCACCAGTACGAAAACTGGATTCATATTCAGATTCTTGAGACTGGTCTCTGTCTCCCCCAACATTGGTTTGTTCTACCTTCTGGCGTAGGACGCAATTAGACTGGTTATCCGATAGTGTCTGCGACAAACAGTTTCAGGTCGGTTTAACATTTCCTTCGCACCAAAGTGTGCATATGACATTTATATGTATATTTGATTATACTTACATCAAGTTATAATCTTAAAAATCTACCCATTATTATCCCATCCTAGGCCAAAGGTCAATTTGTATTTGTTATAATATTACCGCCTAGGTGGGTCAATACCAGCATCTGAAACCATGCTTAGACTAGAGTATCGTCGACTATACTCTTTCTATGGGCTCTGGCTCTGATGGGAATGAAAAATATAACACTAATATTAAGTTGATAACAAGATTTTACTTAAAACAATTAAAATTTTATTCGAGTGTTGCATTGTCCAAGTTAAATGACAACGTTATAGAAATTTACAAGAATTTAAAACAGAGTGTTTAATTTGATTGTTGCATTGTCCAAGTTTATATATATATATATATATATATATATATATATATATATATATATATATATATCTGTGTGTGTGTGTGTAGGGGGTTCAATGGAAAACCAATGTGCATCAGGAAACCAATATCTATCCATCGCAGTCATTGGATCGGATACATTCATTAAAAAGACCAATGTGGCAATGATGTAATTAACACCACTTTTCGGATGCATCATCTGATCGATGCATAGGTGTGCATTGGGGCAAAATGGTAAACATGTAAAAATGTCAAAATAGAAACCTCCCTACTTTCCATGTAAAATATCACTTTTGTTTAATTGATAAATCCCATCAAAATCGACAAGTACAGTAATTATTGGATTTTCTAGTATTAAATTTGACTTTTTAAATCTACTAAATTAATGTAAAAGTAATATACCTATAATGCACTCGAATAATCTTCTTGATGCATTTTAGATTGTTTATGCACCATGTTGGTTTCCTAATGCACATTGATTTTCCATTGAACCCACACACACACACAGACACATATATATATATATATATATATATATATATATATATATATATTGTAATAATGTATTCCCGTATACTTTCAGCACCTTGACGATTTTCTTATCATACACATGAAGAAACAAGCTCAATAAATGTGAAATGATAAAGAAGAAGACAATATGAATGTTGAGAGTAAATGAACAGTGGCGGCTGTATAATATTCAAATGTCAACCGTGGAACCAAAAGTAATCCTAGGAGCCTTTTCTAGCTTCAATTAATTAACTTTTACAACTAGGCACATTTGGCCCCTAGACTTTTGCATAAACATAAATTACATGGAAATTAAATAAAAGACAAGATATAATGATAATAAATATTACAAAACAACTCCTAGGATCGAAATAATAAATCTAACAATCTCCCCCTTTTCGATCACTTAGGAGGTCCTGGAAGTCGGGCGTGGTCAGTCGATTCTCGGAGACCAAGTATGACGTCGAAGCGTCTGGTTACTTGTCTCAGATGTAGCCTTTCGTTCAGGTATTCAATGCCGCTGAGGATATCCAGAATCTCCTGTGGTGAGCATCTAAGTTCTGGATTTGGTTGAGCGTCAAAGTCTTGAACTTTCTGAGTAAGCGCTGCTCGAACCAATCTGATAGTGCCGTCGGAGTAACAAGGAAGATCCTCAAAGCGCATGAATCTTTTATATCCTTTCTGGTTCAAAAAGATAACCCCTGGCTGTCCTCGAAGCAGAACTTTGTAAGCCGGATAGTGGTTTAGCAAAAATATATCTTGTTCAGGAGCTTTCAGACCCACTTTGACTAAGGCACTCTCAATCGCCATCTGGAAATCTCTGAGGCACATTATGATTGATCGGCGATTCATGCATCGAACCAGGGCTGCTAGAGCAGTCATGTGTGTCAGACGACCCTTGACACTATTTTTCATCTTTTTGTGCAGACGCTCTATGTCGTCTATGTTTACGAAGTCAAGGTCGCTTTCATATAATTCTTGAACAGTACCGTCTTCTCTGAGTACCTCGAAGGCTGGAGTGTAGACTCTGGCTCTCTTGTACATATGAATGTTATTGATTTTGACTATTTTGGACTTTGACTAGTATTTGCTCTTGTCTCTCGTTTCTCTTAGCATCATCTGATTGTATTCAGCTTGAACGCATCGAGATGCATCGGTCATTACCATTAGAAGACGTCTACTGTAAGATCCCGGCTTCTTTTTGAAGACCATTTTGAACCTTTCTTCCAAGAAAGGATTTTGAAATTGATCAGTCGGGAACTTCTTCAAAAATTCTTTTAACCCCTGGACCGGAGGTTCTTCTAATTTTTTAGGAGCAGCCTCAAGAAGTTTCAATACTCGGTCTCTCCGGTCCTGACGTAACTCTTCTTTTGTTTCCGCATCCAGACTGTGGAGTTGTCCCCATGAGTACCACTTTATCCATTCCTCGTCTGTCCTGTCATATGTTGCGGTGACTTCTCTAGTATCAAAACAGTCGACAGTTCTGGATCCGGATGTTTCAGCGATATGGGCATGCGGAGCTGATTGAGTTGGAAGGGTTGATTGGACTGATGGAGTAGGTATAACTGAAGGCAATTCTTGCGGTGTGGGAGTGGGTTGGATTGATGGAGATTCTGTGGGAGTGACTGAAGGTGATTGGATGGAAGAAGATGTTTGTGGTTGGGGTTCATGGGGTGGAGAATCCAAAATCTCAATTAGAATTGGAGGTGATTTTTGTGGAGATTGAGGTTCAGGCTTTGGTGTGAGAAATGTATAGTCGGTATCAGTATCAGAGTCTGAGTCAGACACTAATATGATTTCGACTTTTTCATATTTAGGCTCATAGGTCACCATTGCTGACATGGGGTCAAACGGAGCTGGGCCCTCAATCTGTAGTGGTTCATATTCTATCATCAGTGCTTCCGTAGCCTCATAAGTCTGATCCCCAGACCCAGACCCTTGAATTTCTGTGGCTTCAGGCTCTGCTCCCCCTACAATAATCATGGAATCCTCATGATGAACCTTTTGTCGTTTCTCCCCCTCATGACGATCAGGGTCGTCCTGGTCGTCATGTTTCCTTTTTGGGGGCTCGGCCTGAGTGCGGCATTGGAGTTCAATAACTGCCGACTCCAGGCGATCCATTCGGGAATTAAGCTGTTCCTGGACATGCAAAATCAGGCGGTTGAGCGCATCAATCTTGTCGGATAGCTCTGAAATCTGATGATGGACTGAATGGGAACCTGGTGGGGGGCCAGCTTCGGAGGCGACACCCTTACCCTTGATTAGTGAAAGAAGGGCGGTGTGACGTTCCTCAGCGGCTTCCCTTTGGGCGTCCAGGTCAGCTCGGGTAATCACTCCGGCAGCACGTAATGTTGCCGTTAGCATCTCCAGATTGATTGGGAGATGGCCTGAAGTGGATGGCGTTGATGGAGCCACTTCAGGTCTTCCTTCCGTCAAAATTGGCTCCACTAAGGGACGCTCAGATCCGGAAGTTTGTTGAGCTGCCACGGAGGCAGCTCTTGGGGATGCCACAAAGGCATCGTGCGTTGTGTGTATTTGTGGGGATGGAATTGTGAATGAAGGAAGTTCGGTCACGTGGGGAGGAGTGTGACCTCGTTCAACACCGCCGCTCTCCGAATGAGAGGGCAATGGAGTATGTGGAAGATCCCCGTGGAATGAAGTGGTTTCCCTTCAAGTGGGTGGTGGGGGTTGTTTCGACCGCTGGACGGACGGTCTTATGAAGAGGAGTCCGGCTTATGGGGCTTAGTTCACCCTCTGATTGAATTTCCCTCGCTCTTACGACAGAGACGGTTCTTTGGGAATCCGCCGTCTCTGCCGTCTCACCTACTTCTCCCTCTCTCACAGTCTCAGCCTCCCGCTCACCGAAACCCATAGATTGTTGAATGTCCATCCGTTCTCCCTCATGCTCACTCTCTCTTTGCTCACCTTCGGACTGGTTAGTCTCAGTCGATTCCGACTGGGACTCATCCGGATAACTCTCTCTTATATAAGCCCTTACCCGCTCCGTGCCCCTTGACCTCGTTAGAATAGATAGAGGAATTTTCATCACCGGTACCGTTGGGGCCCTCTTTGGCAGAGTTAACTTTTGAATTGCCACTGTGGGGTAGACATCAGCCTCCGGACGCTCATGGATGTCATCGTCTTGATCCATTGCACACTGTATGATGAGTTGTAGGAATCTTTGAAAAGGAACATACTTTCGGCCTTTCTTTGTGCTTCTCTCGACATAGACTCTTCCTAATTCTTCAAATATGAATGCAGCATAGTCCACGTGTCGGTCAAAGGCAAAGCCGGTGAACATGGCTAGTACCTGGGCCGACGCTGAGTCATGACCTGAATGCTTGGCGGTGAAGCATTTGTTGAGCACATCGAATAGTATCCGCCAGTGGGATTGAAGGTTTTTGGTGGGGAAGTCTGATGGTTTGGAAAGAGGACCGTCATACTCTAGAGTTTGTATTTCAGTTAGGGTTTCAGAGACGGATGGGTTTGGGTCGAATAAATCACGGGTGGGAAGGTAGAATTCAGTGGGTAGATGAAGAATGTGGCGGATGGCAGAAGTAGTGACTTTGACTGGAACGCAGTCAATAGTGGAGGTGAAGTGAGGTTCGGGGTCGGTTATATATTTTAGCCTGTTCCAGAATTGTTGGAGATATATCTGGGGAACAGCTATGGCAGTGGATAGTGCATAGTAGATGGGATGGCGGGTGAGGATGTCGAAAGCAAGGGTTTGGGTTTCTTTGGTAAGGATGGAAACGTCGAGTTGCCAGTTATGTGGAATAAACTCGACAAACTCGGCGCTGGGTAGGATGGATTCCTCGGGTAGTTGAGCATTGTTATTTGGGATGGGGGGATGGGGTACGGTGAGAATGATTGCGGGGTTCATTATCCTGCAAAGTGCAACAAAGTTAGAATCATAAGACTTGAGATGATAATGTATTGATGTGAAGTCTAGATGAGTGTGAAATAAAAATTGTCTGATCTGTTTAGCATCGGGTCTTTATTAGCAGAATAAAATTCCACTAATAAAGTCCAAAGTCAATCGTTAAGAGACCGATGTTAGATAAGACCGTTTCACTCAAACACTAATCCTAACTCTAATCAATGGTGCACTTAGATGGAATTTTTGTGATTTTTGAATTTATATAAAAATGCAGAAATGGAAAAAAGAAAAATTTAAAAAAAATCATAAGTGTTGGATTTCGGATGGTCCGAATTCGGATGAACAGTGTCACCGAATTCGGATCAATCCGAAATCGGATGATGCATGATTGATGAGTGGTGGTCCGAATTCGGAGGTGGTGAGGAACATGGACCGAATTCGGATGATGGTCCGAAATGCAAGGCATGGAATGAATGACAGAGGTCCGAATTCGGATGGTCATGAAACATGATCCGAATTCGGATGATTACTTATGTAAATGCATGAAATGATATGGATAGGTCCGGAGTTCGGATGGTACCCAGAATTCGGATGGGAACCGAATTCGGATATCATCCGAATTCGGATGAACAGTGGAGAACATACTTAGGCTAATTTCAATTTTTGAAAATTTTGCCCCTGCTTTGATGGTCCGAATTCGGATCAACAGTGACCCGATTCAGATCAACAGTGGTCCGAACTTGGATTTGTACTTTGAAAATTTTGAAGTTAGTCTAAGTCGGACATCCGAATTCGGGTGGTGGTCCGAATTCGGACATCCGAAACTGCATGAGTGCAGTTAATGTGTTCATGCAAAAAATAAACGTGAACAGTTGAAATGTTAACAAAAAATGCATGAGATTACAGATCCTAGCTTAAAATAACTTACTGAACACTTTATCTAACTACAACTAAGGAAAATAACACATTTCAGTACCTAAAATGTATAAAAACCGAGAAGAAAAAACTAAGAAAAAATGAGAATCAAACTCATAATATAGGAAGATAAAGACTTAAATGAAGTGAAAAGAAAGTTACCTGATGATACCAAAGTAGGAAAATGCAAGAAAAATGAAGAGAAATGAAGGTCCAAAAGCTTGGATTCGATGGCAAAGTAGGAAAATGCAAGAAAAATGAAGAGAAAGAAAGTTACCTAACTTATACTTCTTGAGAATGTCAAGAGTATATTTCGACTGGTTCACAAAAATCCCATCCTCAAGTTGTTTGACTTGTAATCCGAGGAAAAAGTTCATTTCCCCATCATACTCATCTCAAACCTGGACTCCATTAGGGCTGAAAAATCCTTACAAAAATTACTGTCAGTAGATCCAAATATAATATCGTCAACATAAATTTGTACTAACATTATATGTGGGCCTTCCCTTTTTGTGAACAGAGTTGTGTCCACCACACCTTTATAGAAACCGGCAGAAATAAGGAAATTTGAAAGACTATCATACCATGCTCGAGGTGCTTGTTTTAAACCATAGAGGGCCTTATCTAGCACATAAACATGGTCAGGTTTATGCGCATCAACAAAGCCTTGTGGTTCTTCAACATACACTTCCTCGTTAAGTTCACCGTTTAGAAAGGCAGTCTTGACGTCCATTTGGTACACTTTGAAGTCTTTGTGTGTCGCGTACGCCAAGAAGATTCTGATTGCTTCGATCCGTGCAACTGGAGCGAAGGTCTCGTCATAATCTATCCCTTCTTGTTGTCGGTATCCTTTGGCAACAAGTCTTGCTTTATTCCTTATTACAATGCCGTTCTCATCTCGTTTGTTCTTAAAGATCCACTTTGTTCCGATGACTGTACGGTCTTTTGGCTTGGGAACTAACCGCCATACTCTTAGCTGTTCAAACTGGTTGAGTTCCTCTTGCATTGCAACTATCCAATCTGGATCGGTCAGGGCTTCATCCACACGAGCGGGCTCTATCATACTCAAGAATGATGCGTAGAGACATTCATTAGCAGATGCCCTACGAGTTTGGACTCCTGTTGATACATCACCAATGATTTGATCTGTTGGGTGACTTCGGGTCCATTTGATCTCGTGTGGAAGGGGTGCTCGGGATGGAACCTCTGTGGTTAATATGGGGATGGATGAGGATTCATGGTCAATGGTTTCAAATGAAGGTACCACTGGTTCAGGTTCGATTCCCGGGTGTTCAGGTGAAGGAAGAATTGTTGGTATTATATGTGAGGGTATTATAGGAGTAGATTCAACTGCGGATGTGTCGGTGGATGATGTGGATGGATGAGGGTACGTTGATGAAGATGGAGCGGAGAAACTTTGTGGCGCAGTTGAACTGGAAGGATCACCTACATTATTGACAACATTAGACACACTAGCGTTAGGATCGAAAAATTCAACATAAAAAGGATCAAATAAATTAACCAAATCAGAAGAAGAAAAATAAATGGGGTTATTGGAAGAGTCTCCAGGCATTTGAGTAATGCGTGGTCCTGATTGATCAACTTCGGGTGCCAGTTCAGCCAACTCATCAAATGAGACGTGCACACTTTCATTGACTGTTCTGGTTCGGGTATTGAATGCGCGATACGCCTTCGAGTTGGATGAGTATCCAATGAAGATCGCTTCATCCGCCTTTTCGTTAAATTTCCCGAGGTTGTCTTTGTCATTCAGCACATAGCACCTGCAACCAAATACACGTAAGAACTTGATAAATGGTACTTTATTCAAAAAGAGTTGGTAAGGAGTTTTGTTAAAGCGCTTATGGATGATGGAGCGATTTTGTGTATAGCATGCTGTTGATACGGCTTCGGCCCACAAGAACGGAGGTAGCTTTGAGTATGTGAGCATTGTACGAGCGGCTTCCACTAGCGTACGGTTACGCCTTTCCACGACTCCATTTTGTAGAGGTGTTCGAGCAGCAGAGTATTGATGCTGAATACCTTTGGATCGAAGGAAGCCCTCAACTACTGAGTTCTTGAACTCCGTGCCGTTATCTGATCTGATTGATTGCACTGACAGCTGCTGTTGGGTCTCGACACTCTTGATAAAGTCAATGATTTCTTGATCTGTCTCATCCTTGGAACGCAAGAACCTGACCCAGGTATATCGAGAATAATCATCAACGATAACCAACACATATCGTTTTCCATTTATGCTTTGAGTTCTCATCGGTCCGCATAAATCCATATGAAGTAACTCCAAAACTCTTTTTGTTGATGGTTCGGGCTTTGGTTTGTGAGATGATCGTTTCATTTTTCCTTTCTCACATGCTCCACACAGATGGTCCTTTTCGTAGCGCAATTCCGGAAGTCCTTTGACCAATTGCTTCGCAGCCAACTTGTTGATATTATCAAAATTCAAATGGGATAATCTTCGATGCCATAACCAAGAGTCTTTTGAAGAGGCTTTTGATAGTAGACAAATGTTATCCTTCACTACAAGCTTAGCTACGTCAATGGTGTAAAGGTTAGATTTTCGGGAACCAGTTAAGATTTCTTTTCCATCCATGTACTTAACACTGCAGTTCTTAGCCCTAAACGTTACTTTTAGTCCTTTGTCGCAGAGCTGTCCTATGCTAAAAAGATTATGAGATAACCCCTCAACATAGTCAACGTCCTTGATGACCAGATTATTTAGAACTAAGTCCCCGTATCCTTTTATGTGAGCCTGATGGTTATTCCCGAATTTCACAGTTCCGCAATACTGTTCAACAACGTTGGACAGCAATTCTCTTCTTCCAGTCATGTGCTTGGAGCAACCCGAATCCATATACCAAATGGACTTAGCCTGAAAAACACATAAATTCATATAATGAAAAACTATATGCATTCAAACACATCCATTTTTAATTCACAATCAAACCGTGTTCTGAACCGAGATGTTCAGAAAACATGATGAGTTAAGACCGGGTCCTGGGCTGTGTGCACAGAAGCCAAACGTGTCGGTTTAAGCACAACCGACAAGCAAAAGAACGGGTCCTAGTCTAAGGTAACTAGAAGCCATTTCTTTGAAGCACGGGTCTTGATCAGAAGTAACCAAGAACCATCTGCATTAAGATCACACAACCTTGGGTACCCACCTCAATATGGGTCCCTTTTTGTTAGGATTTCCAGATTTATATGGCACGTGTACAGTTTTAGAATCCCAACTAGCATTTGTGTGTGGTCCAGATGCACAACCCTTTGGAATCCATTGAAGATTGGATTTATTGGGTTTTGGAACCTTAGGCGCTGAAATTACCTTCGGTTTTTGTCTTTTTGAGACCTTTTTGACCGTTGCTTTGGTTTTGGGCCTTGGCAACGGACACATCTCAATTTTGTTTGTGGCCGATGATGCACTATTTTTTGTTTTCTTTTTCCGAATACGTTTTACAGGATAAGGCACGAAAGCATTCATTTCAGGGACCTGTCGTCTATATTTAGTTGGACATAGATTAAACAAATCATTGAAAGAGTACTTTAACGGAACAGTAGAATTCGGTACATCATTACAGACATTGTCACACACATTGTTACATAAATTGTCTTTAGAGATTACAGACATCCTATCTCTAGTAACAAATTCATTTGGCATTAAAGCCTTCTTCACAAAAAAACTTGTAAAATCCTGCATGGTGGTTTTTGGGACTCTCCTTATATGATCTGTAGGAACAAAACGATTAGAGTCAGTAAGCATGGAAGATTTAGATTTGACAGACTTTTCTTTTTGGTGGTGAGTGGGTTTCTTAAAAGACTTGAATTTGATCTGAGTCTTTTTAGGAACCTCATTTTTGAAAACTTTTGAGCACTCACCTTTGACAATGATAGAAGAAGATTCAGCTTTAGCTTTACCTTTATCTGATGACATACATGGAATTTTTATGGAATGAGAAAGTGTTTGTTGTTTTGAAAGATCTTTCAATTGTTGTGAAACTATTTCAAAATTTTCTCTGTAGACAGTGACTTCCACAGTTTGTTGAAAAGATTGATTTACCAATTCTTCTTCTCTCTTAAGAAGAGCATCTTGAAGATCAAGTGCTTTCTCTTGAGACGACTTCAATTCCTTTTCTAAAACAATGATTTGTTGTTGAAGAACTTTTGCAGGAATATAAAGTTGAGGAGTTGATTTTACGGTTTCAGTTTTCAATTCAGCTTCTGAATAAGTTGACGAGAGGTCTTCCTCTAAAGTGGGTACTCTAGAAGAATAACTCTCGTTAAGTTCTTCATAATGAAAAGAAATTTCTTTATCTTTACGCGCAATACGTTTCTCATTTTCTTGGTTTAAAACTTCTTTTGATGACTCAAAAAAGAAAGATGTAAGACCGGCTCCCATATAATTCATGTCATAAAATACAGGTAAAACATTTTGTGCCTTTTCCAAATATTTAGGATTTTTAAAACCAATTCCTTGTTTAGAATGGTAAAACTTAGTTTCTTTGGGCTGATTTAAATGGATAGTTTGTTCTGTTTGACCCCTTTTCAAAAATGCATCGTCAAGGGTCTTTATTCTCGCGTACAAACTTATCCTTTCTTCTTCAATCATTTTGTATTTTTCTAAACTATCTATATTTTCCATATTTACCACATTTAATTGTTTTGTAAGAACAAACAATTTCTTCTTTTAAAGAGAGTTTATCTTTTGAAAGCGTTTCCATGCAAGATTCAAGGTATATATTCCTATCCTGAACATCTACTTTTTCTATTAACATCTGTTTTATAACATTATGATTAGTTAACCATTTTGAATGATATAATTCAGATGATTCTTTCAAAGTTTGAGCTTGATGTTCAGCCTGTACACACCTTGCAGTTTCAGCATTTAATCTAGCTTGTAGCTCAAGTATTTGTGTGTGTAGTGTACATTCATTATCTACAAATAATTTATTTACATGTGCAGGAATGTAACAGGAATACACCTCATTGGACTCAGAGCCGGATGTGGAGCATTCGGGATTGTTGGTTGTAGCCATCAGACATGCTGGTGGATTTTTCAGTGTCTCCCCCTCAGCAGCATGATCTGAATTGACAGCGGTGAAATCAGCACATGTCTCCAACCCCATACGATCAACCATGTAGCAATTCTTGCCCTTGTCATCCTCGTCTTCAGAATCTTCAGCATCCCAGTAGTCCTCCTGGGCGACGAGGGCTAACGCATCCGCTTTTTTCTTGGCAGCCTCGAGCTTTCTCTCGTAGTAAGCAACGTCTCTTTCGAAATTGTTCTTGCATTCCCTAGCAAAGTGGCCCGGTTTGCCACATTTGTAGCAGAGACGTTCATCTGCAGCCTTCGGCTCATCCACTCTCGGCCTTTCCTCTCGTCTTTCCGCCGGCCTCTTGTCGGCCCGGCGATGCTCACGGCTGTCTCACGCCTCCTGTCCCTGCGGTCATCCCGACGATCATCCCTTCGATCGTCCCGCCTGTCATCCCTGCGATCATCGCGCCTATCATCTCGCCTTTCATAACGGCGATCATCTTGATAGTCGCGTCTATCGTCATATCGGCGATCATCCCTATCATCCCTTCGATAGTCATCGCGGCGGTCATCCCTTCTATCATCTGAGTACCTCCGTGGACCGGTGTCATAACAGAGTTGGTTGTTGGGTCTTGTTGGAGAACCGTCGCTGTTGGAGACGGTTGGTCCACAAGGCTATCTGTTATTGGATCGAAGCTTCCTCCTCATCATAGACCTCACGCGGAGGAGAAGCATACCTGTACTGAGACGATGAAGAAC
This sequence comes from Centrapalus pauciflorus, assembly GCA_020465985.1. Taxonomy (NCBI): domain Eukaryota; kingdom Viridiplantae; phylum Streptophyta; class Magnoliopsida; order Asterales; family Asteraceae; genus Centrapalus; species Centrapalus pauciflorus. The sequence goes on from JAANYP010005057.1 coordinate 146,233, forward strand.
CAGGAGCAAAAGATGGTGTCGGAATCTGCGTGTTGGTGATCAAGGCTAGCGAATCATTCGGTTTCAACCCTGTGTTGGCTGATAGCAGTAGAGAGGCCAATTGATTTGCCATCAGCTTCTGTTGATCCACATCCCCTTGATATTTCTTGAGCTCCTTAAAGACGACATTAATTGATACCTCAGGAATGTTCAGGACTCTTTTCGTTGCCCGACATGCAAGCTGCCACTCGGGGGCTAAGGCGGCAAAGAATTGGATGTTGATATCATCCCTATCCTTCTTGATGTGCAGTTTGTTCAATTCGTTAAGGACTGCACAGAACCTGGTGAATGTGGCTTGCAGAGATTCCCCGTCTTTGGCGCGGAATTCCGTAAACTTAGCCTTCGCCTCCTCGATTTTGGCACGATCATCGAGATCTGCCCCCAGCATTTGGACTTCTAGCTCGTCCCACATTTCTTTTGCAGACATTTTACTGTCTACACCGACCAAAATATCAGTGGGGAGGGCTTGATAAATCAGATATTCTGCCCTCTTGTCAGCGTGCTGTCGGTCTCTCTCGGCGTCATTTGCCGGTTCTCTTTCAACTTTAGAGGCTTGGACAGGGGGGTCAGCCTCAGGTCTGGCGGCTATCTCTCGATAGTAGATTACGGGTCCTTCGGATATAGACTGAAGTATCAAGTTCCCGAGCGGTTGCATTCCAACGAACTTAAGGAACCGGGATTTCCATTGTTCGTACTCATCGGGATAGAGAACTGGTGGTCTGTTCTCAGATCCGAGTACTAGAGCTTCGCGAGACATTATGATGATGGGTGCTGATTAAGAATATGAAGATCTTAGAGGTGGAAACTGGACACGGATGGGCTGGACTGAAAACAGATGGGGCTGAATTCGGATGATAGACAATTTCGGATGAGTGAACCGAATTCGGATTGGGTGATATCGGATGGGTTGATTTCGGATGGATTAATTTCGGATGGATGAACAGTAATTCGGATGGGGTATGGTCCGGATGAGGTTCAAGTTCGGATGTGGTCCTAATTTGGATGAACAGTAATACGGTTGGGGACCAAGTTCGGATTAAGATGGAATCGGATGAAACTAAGGCACCGAATTCGGATGGACCGAATTCGGATGAACAGTGATTCGGATGGGGACAGAATTCGGTTGAACCTAATTTCGGATGGACCTAAGGGACCGAATTCGGATGAACCGAATTCGGATGAACAGTAGAAGGACCGAATTCGGATGGACCGAAATAGGTGTGGTCCGAAATTGGAAAAATTTAAGTATAAGTCCCAACAGTGAAAATGGAAAGCCTGATCTGAACTTCGGATGGTCCGAAGTTCGGATGGGACCGAAGTGGGGTCCGAAATAGGCTTATGGGGGGTCCGAAATGCACCTAAGGATGGTCCGAAATAAGGTCCGAATTAGGGTGATGTGAGGTCCGAAATTGGTGCCTAGGTGGTCCGAAATGCTACAGTAGTGATCCGAAATACAGCAGGTTTTTTACGATTTCTAAGGCAGAATGAGCAGAATTCGATTTTTATCAGTTTTAAAGCCTAAAAACAGTTCTAAATGATTTATAAACTATTTTAAACACTTTTGGTGATTTAAAATAACCTAAAAAACACCTAAAAACAGCATGAACACGTTAAAAACCCACTTAAAAAAACCCATATTTTCAAACTTGAAAATAACTGATTCTTGATGATTTTAACAAAGGTATGGAACTAAATGAGCTTAAAATCAGTAGAGAATAATAATGTGGTGGTTATATGACCATTATAACACAAGAAACACGGAAAAACAAAGGAAAATGAAGATCTAACCGGTTATAATGGAAGAATACGAAGAACACTCAAGAAAACCCAGCAGAATCCGTATAAATCAGTTTAAATCCACCCCTCTGAGCTCTGATACCAATTGTAATAATGTATTCCCGTATACTTTCAGCACCTTGACGATTTTCTTATCATACACATGAAGAAACAAGCTCAATAAATGTGAAATGATAAAGAAGAAGAGAATATGAATGGTGAGAGTAAATGAACATTGGCGGCTGTATAATATTCAAATGTCAACCGTGGAACCAAAAGTAACCCTAGGAGCCTTTTCTAGCTTCAATTAATTAACTTTTACAACTTGGCACATTTGGCCCCTAGACTTTTGCATAAACATAAATTACATGGAAATTAAATAAAAGACAAGATACAATGATAATAAATATTACAAAACAACTCCTAGGATCGAAATAATAAATCTAACATATATATATATATATATATATATATATATATATATATATATATATATATATATATATATATATAT
>JAANYP010005058.1:0-11679 GCA_020465985.1 Centrapalus pauciflorus
ATTTCACGATGACTATTTGGAAATCCTACCAGTGTTAATATCACGCCAGCGCTGAAAGTAGGTCACATAGATATTGTCTATTGTGCAAACAGGAATCCTATGTGGACCTGGACTCGTTATTTCACTAATGAATGTGTTTCATTTTCCACAAAGTTGAAAAGCTTTGTTTTGTTCTGTAAATCAAAAGTATCATTTTGAAGGGGAGTGAGATAAATTTGTTTTGTATAGGGGGAGAAGATATCTGTTTAAGGGGGAGAAAATCAATTTGTAATAATTTCTGAGTTGTAATTGTTGTTGTATTTCTTCTACTGTAATTCCATTGAATTAATGTTTCTGAAGTTTTTGCATGATGTTAATAATTTTTTTTATGATCATCATGAGGGGGAGAAAAGCTGAATTTCAGAAACAACGGTTGAGTAGATTGAAGACAACTGAAGACAATTGCAACAACTTATCAAGATAAAAGATATTCAAGATTCAAGGGGGAGTGTGCTTACAAGAAAAGAGTAGATCAAAGAAGAAGAGATGTGAAGATCAGAGAGAAACAAATAAAGGATATTTTATCTGAAGATTCACAGATTGAAGAGAAGAGAGACAGAGATTTGAAGACTCAGAAGAGATCAAAGAAAAGAAAAAGACTCAAGAAAAGAGTTAACCTGAACAAGACTTTAATTGAAAATTGTTTTCATCTCTAAGGGGGAGATTGTTGGATACAATTATATATAGAGTTGAAAACAATATATTGTATTAGTTCTAGGGTGTGTTTTGTAAATATTCAATTGTTATATTTGAGTATAAATAGGAAGTGGAATAATAGAATAAATCGATCGAACAGAATAGAAAGTGGATACGGATCTTTAGAAGAGAAAGAAGGATTGCTTTGCAAGAAAGCCGAAACCTCCAATGTAATTTTCTCTCTTAATCATTCAATAGATTGTGTTAATTGTTAATTGTTCATATGAATTGTTCTATGTTGTATGAATTGCTAGAAATATGAATTCACAAAATTCTCAAACAATATATTTTTGTTTCTTGTTTTCACACAAACCCATAGGTAAAAGAAAGACAAATAAATAAATAAACAAACTAGAGATTGTTGATTTTACCAACTGAGCATGAATTCAAAAGAAAAGAAGATGTCACAATTCAAAATAAGAATATTTGTTTCTTCTTGGTTCCGCTTTCCGCCGCCACCCACAGAAAACTTTCAAAGTCAAAAGGTTAAATTTCTCATCTTGTTTCTGCACCCAATACAGAAGACCAAAAGAAAAAAAAAACAATTCAATAAAAAGTATCAATCTTCAATGCTTTTTCCTCTGCTCTTTTGCGCTGCCTCAACCCACGAAAAACAAGAAAAGAAAAAAATAATAATAATCATAATCCCCCTTCTCCCTTCTGCGACTCCCCTTTTAAAATTAAATAAAATAATAATAAATAATAATAATAAAAAGATCCCACGAAACCCTAAAAGATTAAGGAAATATATTATGGACTTGGCCCGTTGGGTATTGGACTTGGAGAGGCTTAAACTTTGAACTTTCTTTGGACCCGCTTGCATGCTCTCATATTTTCTTCTTTAAGCCCACATAATCATCTTATTTTCTTGTCTCGTACCCAATTAAATCTGCAATTAAAAATGACAAGAAAATGAACTTTTAGCATCAAAACTTATATGTTTAAGCGCATAAAAAAAATGATATTGTTGAATAAATATATGAATAAATAAGACAATATCAAAACTTCCCACACTTAAACTTTGCTTGTCCTCAAGCAAATCATCTCAAAAGAAACACATTAAACAAGCCTACACAAGTCAGACGCATACGAAGCTCAAACAGTTAAAAGGGACGCCTGCAAAAATAACTCAACTTCAACAAACATAGGATAACTTAGATTTATGCACATGTTTGTGTGTCAATCCGCTCTAACTTTTCACTGACTCCAACAGAATTCAAAAATCACTTAACTAAACTCATCTGACCTACAAATCACTCATCCTTGCATGCTTTATTAAACTTTTCCCTTCAAATTTTTCTGACTCAAGGCTTATTGATGATTTCTTTTTTTTTTTCTCTTTTTTATTATTATTTGTGGATTCAAGAAACCTATGACTTTCGATGGATCCCATGTAACGAACTTTCGACTTGACCGATCCCAAACCAGATGGTTTTAGGTGATCAGGTGTAGAACACCCCTCGAAGTCTACTCGTTCGAGAACCAAAGGCCACTTTTAGTTACTTAATCACTTTTCTTTCTTTTTCTTTTTTTTTTCTTTTTTTTTTTTGAAAATCAATCTCAACCTCTTTTGTCAGAATTCAGCTGTTTGTAATTTAAGATGGTATCTCAGGATACCGACTCGCTGACAAAAATCCCAGGGATTAACATAACATGCAAGACTTTTTGCAATTTCCAGGCCATTAGAGCTCAAAGTGATCAAGAAAATAGTTAAAAACCAGCAAAAAGCCACAAACACTGCAACATGAAAGCTAAGCTAACCGATGATGTTAAAGACAAGCGCTTTTCACAGACACACTCTCACTTACTTAACCATCACTATGCGAATGAAGTGTATGAACTTGCTAACATAAAAGAAATTTAAGTGCATAGAGATGGTATACTAACAGGACAAACGATTGTTAAAGTATTTAACCCCCTTCCCACACTTAAAATTTTGCATTGTCCCCAATGCAATCACAGATAAAGCACAGATATATGGAAAGAATAGGGAGAGTAAAGGAACAATACTCCCTTGGGGTTAGCAACAATAACGTGAGACAGTGGCGGCAGATGCCAAATCACAGCAGCAAGCATTAATAACTGAAAAAGCACACATGATAAAGAAAAGCATAAAACCTGTAAAAAGAGAAGCAACACACATTAGACTAAACACACGAATAAAATAAAATAAAAATAAGATAATGCAAGACAAAAATAACTAAAATAAAACTTAAAGAAACAGAAATTCGGGTTGCCTCCCGAGAGCGCCTTATTTATTTTCGAGTCTTGAGCTCGACTCGCTCCTAAAACTACTTATTTGGGGAAGGTGTCCATGACCTCCTCTTGTTCGGGTCCTTCTGCCTCGTTGTATAACTTCAAACGATGACCATTAACGCGAAAAGAGCCACTCTCAGACTGGAGATCAACAAAACCATATTGGGAAGCTTTAATGACTATATAAGGACCAGTCCAGCGCGATTTCAGCTTACCTGGAGTGAGTTTCAGACGGGATTTGAATAATAGAACTTTGTCCCCTGGTCTGAACTCCTTGACGGTCTTCAGACGACTATCATGCAACACCTTTGATCTCTCCTTATATAATCGCGAGTTATCATAGGCTTCGAGCCTCAACTCATCTAACTCGTTCAACTGGAGAAACCGGTGTTTTCCTGCCTCATGATAATCGAGATTTGCATTTTTCAAGGCCCAGAATGCCTTGAGCTCGATTTCAAGAGGGAGATGACATGCTTTGCCATAAACCATTCGAAACGGTGTCGTGCCGGTAGGAGTTTTGTAGGCAGTACGGAATGCCCACAACGCATCTTCAAGCTTGTCGGACCACAACTTGGGGTTGTAGCCAATAGTGCGCTCGAGAATACGTTTAAGTCCTCTATTCGTGTTCTCGACTTGTCCACTCGTTTGCGGGTGATATGGCGTCGAGAATCTGTCATTCACTCCATAGCGTTTCAGGACTTTCTCCAACTGCTGATTACAGAAATGTGATCCGCGATCACTAATCAGCGCCTTAGGACAACCGAATCGAGAGAATAGGCTTTTAAGGAAATTCACAATTACAGGATTTAGGGAAAGGACCCATGAAGTCGATGCCCCATACATCAAAGATCTCGCAAATTTGAATTCCTTGTTGGGGCATCTCATCCCTTTTTGAGATATTTCCTGCACGCTGACAAGCATCACAGGTCTTAACCATGGAATGAGCATCTTTGAAGAGAGTGGGCCAAAAGAAACCACAGTCTAAGACCTTTTTCGCAGTGTAGTTTGGCCCAAAGTGTCCTCCGGTTGGTCCTTGGTGACATTCATTCAAAATTTGTCTGGCATCAGTACCAGACACGCAACGGCGCATAACATAGTCGGCACCTAAACGGAAGAGATAGGGTGGATACCAATGATAGAACTTAGAATCACTCAAAAGCTTTCGCTTCTGCCGGTATGTCAACCCTTTTTCTATGATACCTGTTGCAAGGTAGTTTGCTATGCTAGCAAACCAAGGGTCATCGTCCTCACGGGACTCGATCATCTGTAAGAATTCATCTGGGAATGTGTCCTTGATGGTGGACTCATTAAGCTCCTCGAGATTTGGGTTCTCGAGTCGAGAAAGATGATCAGCAGCTAGGTTTTCTGCCCCCTTTTTGTCCCGGATCTCAATGTCGAATTCCTGTAAGAGTAGAATCCAACGAATTAGTCTCGGCTTTGCATCTTGCTTGGCATACAGATATTTAAGGGCAGAATGGTCAGTGTAGACTATGGTCTTTGAGAGTACCAAGTACTGACGAAACTTATCGAATGCAAAAACTACCGCTAGAAGCTCTTTTTCGGTGGTAGTGTAATGTCCTTGGGCCACAGTCAGAGTGCGACTCGCATAGTAGATAGGCTGAAAGTGATTATTCTTTCTTTGGCCCAGGACAACTCCAAGCGCGTAATCGCTAGCATCACACATGAGCTCGAATGGCGAGGACCAATCTGGTGGTATCATGATTGGCGCATGTGTCAGATGATGCTTCAGAAGATCATGTGCCTTCATACACTCGGATGAGAATACGAATGGCACGTCTTTCTCGAGAAGTTGGGTGAGAGGCCGGGCGATCTTTGAAAAATCTTTGATAAAGTGCCTATAGAACCCGGCATGACCCAAAAAGGTACGAACCGCTTTGACATTCGTGGGTGGAGGGAGTTTGGAAATTACGTCAACTTTGGATTTATCGACCTCCATTCCCACACTTGAGATTTTATGGCCGAGAACTATGCCTTCTCGAACCATAAAGTGGCATTTTTCCCAATTCAACACAAGGTGAGACTCCTCGCATCTAGTCAGGATACGCTCAAGGTTCAAGAGACATGGATCGAAGGAATAGCCGAATACTGAAAAGTCGTCCATGAAAACCTCCATGCAATCCTCGATCATGTCATGGAAGATGGCTGTCATACAACGCTGGAAAGTGGCAGGAGCGTTGCAGAGACCAAAAGGCATCCGCCTGTAAGCAAAAGTCCTGAAAGGACAGGTGAAGGTGGTCTTCTCCTGATCCTTTGGGTTGATAGGAATCTGAAAGTAGCCAGAGAAACCATCAAGGAAGCAGTAAAACTCGTTCCCTGCTAGTCTCTCTAACATTTGGTCAATGAAGAGAAGAGGAAAGTGGTCCTTTCGGGTAGCATCATTAAGTTTCCGATAATCTATGCATACCCTCCATCCAGTGACCACGCGAGTAGGGACGAGTTCGTCTTTCTCGTTTCGAACAACAGTGGTGCCTCCCTTTTTAGGAACCACCTGAACAGGGCTGACCCATGGGCTGTCAGAAATAGGGTATATAATCCCAGCATCGAGGAGTTTGATGACCTCCTTCTTGACCACTTCGGTCATATTAGGGTTCAGCCGCCTCTGTCTCTTCACACATGACTTATAGTTATCTTCCATGAGAATCTTGTGCGTGCAGTAGGAAGGAACGATCCCTGGAATGTCAGCAGTCTTCCAGGCGATTGCCCGCTTATGGGCTTTGAGAAGATGAATCAATATGCCTTTCTCATCAGGGGAGAGAGCAGATGAAATGATGACAGGGAGAGAAGACTCTCCCTGTAAGAACGCATACTCAAGATGATCGGGAAGAGGTTTAAGCTCAAGAGTCGGTGGCTCTTCAAGAGATGTCTTAATACGGATCTTCTCGTTAACTGCGAGTGGTTCGACTTCTCCATCGGTCTCTTGGGCGTCAACAGCGTCTGCACATAGGAGATCTTCGAGATTTCGCATTACCACATCAGGATCAATCGTGCACGCCTCATTACTCATCAAGGTCAGAAGCTGATCCAGCTCAAAATCCAGGCAATCATCTATAACATCAATAGAGAAACACGAATCATCTGCCGTGTGTGCGTGTGTCATTGCCTTGTCTATGGAGAATGTGACTCTGTCATCAGCAATGCCTAGATTGAGTTGTCTTTTAGATACATGAACTATGGCGTCAGCAGTGTTAAGGAATGGTCGTCTTAGAATGAGTGGAATTTGGTTGTCTTCTTTCATTTCTAGGATGACAAAATCAGCAGGAAAGACAAACCTATCAACCTTAACTGGGACATTCTCCGCTATGCCTAAAGGATATTTAAAGCTACGGTCTGCAAGCTGAAGGCACATCCTGGTCTGCTTAAGTTCGCCTAGGTCTAGCTTAGAGTATAAGGTGAGTGGCATGAGATTAATGCTAGCACCTAGATCAGCTAATGCATTACATACAGTATCAGAACCAAGAAAGCAAGGGATAATGAAACTCCCTGGATCTCCAAGCTTAGGAGGCATGTCCTTCGTCTGTAGAATGGCTGAACACTGCTCACCGAGTGGCAATGTGGTCGCGTCCTCTAACTTCTTCCTATTCGACACTAGATCCTTCAGAAACTTCCCATAGTTAGGCATACCTTCAATGACATCAACGAGAGGTACGTTAATCCTAATTTGCTTCAATAAGTCAACAAACTTACCATACTGCTCTTTCATGCGTTCTTTCCGTAGACGATTAGGATAAGGAATTTTTGGTTGGTAATCCCTCAGAGGCGCTGGCTTTGGCTTTGATGACTTAGCGACCGGTGGTGGCGTCTCCCTCTCCACAGAATCAGCTATAGGTGTTTCTGTTTGGCTTGATCTCTTCGTGTTATCCTCGTCATCTGAAGTCCAATCCTGCACAATAACAGAGCTGTCAGAATGTGATGTATCCATAACTCCGACCATCTTACCTGAGCAAGTGGTAATCGCCTTAACATGCTCATTGTGATTTTTGATACCCCCCCCCCCCCCCCCCCCCACCAAACATATGAAACAGCAGAACCGTCCTACACAAACCAACGTGAATCAGAATCACAATGAGCATGTTAAGGCGATTACCACTCGCTCAGGTAAGGTAGTCGGAGTTATGGATCCATCACATTCTGACAACTCTGTTATTGTGCAGGATTGGACTTCAGATGACGAGGATAACACGGAGAGACCTAGCCAAACGGAAACACCTACAGTTGATTCAGTGGAGAAGGAGACGCCACCACCGGTCGCTAAGTCATCAAAGCCAAAGCCAGCGCCTCTGAGGGATTACCAGCCAAAAATCCCTTATCCTAATCGTCTACGGAAAGAGCGCATGAAAGAGCAGTATGGTAAGTTTGTTGACTTATTGAAGCAAATTAGGATTAACGTGCCTCTTGTTGATGTCATTACAGGTATGCCTAACTATGGGAAGTTTCTGAAGGATCTAGTGTCGAATAGGAAGAAGTTGGAGGACGCGACCACATTGCCACTCGGTGAGCAGTGTTCAACCATTCTACAGACGAAGGACATGCCTCCTAAGCTTGGAGATCCAGGGAGTTTCATTATCCCTTGCTTTCTTGGTTCTGATACTGTATGTAATGCATTAGCTGATCTAGGTGCTAGCATTAATCTCATGCCACTCACCTTATACTCTAAGCTAGACCTAGGCGAACTTAAGCAGACCAGGATGTGCCTTCAGCTTGCAGACCGTAGCTTTAAATATCCTTTAGGCATAGCGGAGAATGTCCCAGTTAAGGTTGATAGGTTTGTCTTTCCTGCTGATTTTGTCATCCTAGAAATGAAAGAAGACAGCCAAATTCCACTCATTCTAGGACGACCATTCCTTAACATTGCTGACGCCATAGTTCATGTATCTAAAAGACAACTCAATCTAGGCATTGCTGATGACAGAGTCACATTCTCCATAGACAAGGCAATGACACACGCACACACGGCAGATGATTCGTGTTTCTCTATTGATGTTATAGATGATTGCCTGGATTCTGAGCTGGATCAGCTTCTGACCTTGATGAGTAATGAGGCGTGCACGATTGATCCTGATGTGGTAATGCGAAATCTCGAAGATCTCCTATGTGCAGACGCTGTTGACGCCCAAGAGACCGATGGAGAAGTCGAACCACTCGCAGTTAATGAGAAGATCCGTATTAAGACATCTCTTGAAGAGACACCGACTCTTGAGCTTAAACCTCTTCCCGATCATCTTGAGTATGCGTTCTTACAGGGAGAGTCTTCTCTCCCTGTCATCATTTCATCTGCTCTCTCCCCTGATGAGAAAAGGCAGATTGATTCATCTTCTCAAAGCCCATAAGCGGGCAATCGCCTGGAAGACTGCTGACATTCCAGGGATCGTTCCTTCCTACTACACGCATAAGATTCTCATGGAGGATAACAATAAGTCATGTGTGCAGAGACAGAGGCGGCTGAACCCTAATATGACCGAAGTAGTCAAGAAGGAGGTCATCAAACTCCTCGATGCTGGGATTATATACCCTATTTCTGACAGCCCATGGGTCAGCCCTGTTCAGGTGGTTCCTAAAAAGGGAGGCACCACTGTTGTTCGAAACGAGAAAGACGAACTCGTCCCTACTCGCGTGGTCACTGGATGGAGGGTATGCATAGATTATCGGAAACTTAATGATGCTACCCGAAAGGACCACTTTCCTCTTCCCTTCATTGACCAGATGTTAGAGAGACTAGCAGGGAACGAGTTCTACTGCTTCCTTCATGGTTTCTCTGGCTACTTTCAGATTCCTATCGACCCAAAGGATCAGGAGAAGACCACCTTCACCTGTCCTTTCGGGACTTTTGCTTACAGGCGGATGCCTTTTGGTCTCTGCAACGCTCCTGCCACTTTCCAGCGTTGTATGACAGCCATCTTCCATGACATGATCGAGGATTGCATAGAGGTTTTCATGGACGACTTTTCAGTATTCGGCAATTCCTTCGATTCATGTCTCTTGAACCTTGAGTGTATCCTGACTAGATGCGAGGAGTCTCACCTTGTGTTGAATTGGGAAAAATGCCACTTTATGGTTCGAGAAGGCATAGTTCTCGGCCATAAAATCTCAAGTGTGGGAATGGAGGTCGATAAATCCAAAGTTGACGTAATTTCCAAACTCCCTCCACCCACGAATGTCAAAGCGGTTCGTAGCTTTTTGGGTCATGCCGGGTTCTATAGGCGCTTTATCAAAGATTTTTCAAAGATCGCCCGGCCTCCCCAACTTCTCGAGAAAGACGTGCCATTCGTATTCTCATCCGAGTGTGTGAAGGCACATGATCTTCTGAAGCATCATCTGACACATGCGCCAATCATGATACCACCAGATTGGTCCTCTCCATTCGAACTCATGTGTGATGCTAGCGATTACGCGCTTGGAGCTGTCCTGGGCCAAAGAAAGAATAATCATTTTCAGCCTATCTACTATGCGAGTCGCACTCTGACTGCGGCCCAGGGACATTACACTACCACCGAAAAAGAGCTTCTAGCGGTAGTTTTTGCATTCGATAACTTTCGTCAGTACTTGGTACTCTCAAAGACCATAGTCTACACTGACCATTCTGCCCTCAAATATCTATATGCCAAGCAAGATGCAAAGCCGAGACTAATTCGTTGGATTCTACTCTTACAGGAATTCGACATTGAGATCCGGGACAAAAAGGGGGCAGAAAACCTAGCTGCTGATCATCTTTCTCGACTCGAGAACCCAAATCTCGAGGAGCTTAATGAGTCCACCATCAAGGACACATTCCCTGATGAATTCTTACAGATGATCGAGTCCTGTGAGGACGATGACCCTTGGTTTGCTAGCATAGCAAACTACCTTGCAGCAGGTATCATAGAAAAAGGGTTGACATACCAGCAGAAGCGAAAGCTTTTGAGTGATTCTAAGTTCTATCATTGGTATCCACCCTATCTCTTCCGTTTAGGTGCCGACTATGTTATGCGACGTTGCGTGTCTGGTACTGATGCCAGACAAATTTTGAATGAATGTCACCAAGGACCAACCGGAGGACACTTTGGGCCAAACTACACTGCGAAAAAGGTCTTAGATTGTGGTTTCTATTGGCCCACTCTCTTCAAAGATGCTCATTCCATGGTAAAGACCTGTGATGCTTGTCAGCGTGCAGGTAATATCTCGAAAAGGGATGAGATGCCCCAACAAGGAATTCAAATTTGCGAGATCTTTGATGTATGGGGCATCGACTTCATGGGTCCTTTCCCGACATCCCGTAACAACAAATACATACTCGTGGCTGTAGATTATCTTTCGAAATGGGCTGAGGCAAAAGCTCTCCCAACCAATGATGCCCGAGTAGTTGTGAATTTCCTTAAAAGCCTATTCTCTCGATTCGGTTGTCCTAAGGCGCTGATTAGTGATCGCGGATCACATTTTTGTAATCAGCAGTTGGAGAAAGTCCTGAAACGTTATGGAGTGAATCACAGATTCTCGACGCCATATCACCCGCAAACGAGTGGACAAGTCGAGAACACGAATAGAGGACTTAAACGTATTCTCGAGCGCACTATTGGCTTCAACCCCAAACTGTGGTCCGACAAGCTTGATGACGCGTTGTGGGCATTCCGTACTGCCTACAAAACTCCTACTGGCACGACGCCATTTCGCATGGTTTATGGCAAAGCATGCCATCTCCCTCTTGAAATCGAGCACAAGGCATTCTGGGCCTTGAAAAATGCAAATCTCGATTATCATGAGGCAGGAAAACACCGGTTTCTCCAGTTGAACGAGTTAGATGAGTTGAGGCTCGAAGCCTATGATAACTCGCGATTATATAAGGAGAGATCAAAGGTGTTGCATGATAGTCGTCTGAAGACCGTCAAGGAGTTCAGACCAGGGGACAAAGTTCTATTATTCAAATCCCGTCTGAAACTCACTCCAGGTAAGCTGAAATCGCGCTGGACTGGTCCTTATACTGTCATTAAAGCTTCCCAATATATTTTTGTTGATCTCCAGTCTGAGAGTGGCTCTTTTCGCGTTAATGGTCATCGTTTGAAGTTATACAACGAGGCAGAAGGACCCGAACAAGAGGAGGTCATGGACACCTTCCCCAAATAAGTAGTTTTAGGAGCGAGTCGAGCTCAAGACTCGAAAATAAATAAGGCGCTCTCGGGAGGCAACCCGAATTTCTGTTTCTTTAAGTTTTATTTTAGTTATTTTTGTCTTGCATTATCTTATTTTTATTTTATTTTATTCGTGTGTTTAGTCTAATGTGTGTTGCTTCTCTTTTTACAGGTTTTATGCTTTTCTTTATCATGTGTGCTTTTTCAGTTATTAATGCTTGCTGCTGTGATTTGGCATCTGCCGCCACTGTCTCACGTTATTGTTGCTAACCCCAAGGGAGTATTGTTCCTTTACTCTCCCTATTCTTTCCATATATCTGTGCTTTATCTGTGATTGCATTGGGGACAATGCAAAATTTTAAGTGTGGGAAGGGGGTTAAATACTTTAACAATCGTTTGTCCTGTTAGTATACCATCTCTATGCACTTAAATTTCTTTTATGTTAGCAAGTTCATACACTTCATTCGCATAGTGATGGTTAAGTAAGTGAGAGTGTGTCTGTGAAAAGCGCTTGTCTTTAACATCATCGGTTAGCTTAGCTTTCATGTTGCAGTGTTTGTGGCTTTTT
>JAANYP010005059.1:0-136391 GCA_020465985.1 Centrapalus pauciflorus
TATGATTCGTGATCTTGTGGTGCAGCTGGTATAGGCTCAGGATGAGGTATCGCTTCAGTGAGTGACGCGGGTTCGGGCGGTGGAACAGGAGCGCTACCGGAGTGATGTCTTGGTTGCGAGTGCTCTTGGGTCTCTGTCGCTTGTCTACGATGTTGCCTGGTGTAAACATTTTTGAATCGAGTATCCGTGGGTATAGTCGTAGAAGGGCTCGTTGGAATGTGAACCGGGATTGTATAAGCTGGGGGTTCCGAATATTCTGACGAGTCAGGAACAAGATTGAACGACTCCGAGGGACTACTAGGGTTGGTAAAGAAGGAACATGACTCATGAAAGGTGACATCAGAGCTTGTAAAGTATCGACGAAGGGTAGGGTTATAGCAACGATAGCCCTTTTGAACACGCGAGTACCCAAGAAACACACACTTGATGGCACGTGGTTCGAGTTTATTGTGTCCAGGACGATTGTCGTGGACATAAGAGACGCAACCAAAGATTCGAGGAGCCAAAGGAAATGGGTTACCCTTGGGAAATAGTATAGAAAACGGAGTTTTGTTATGAACAGAAGATGGCATGCGGTTGATCAAATAATTGGCTGTAAGAACTGCATCGGCCCAAAAACTTTGTGGAACATTATAATGAATCATCATTGTGCGAGCAACATCTAATAAATGGCGATTTTTGCGTTCAGCAATGCCATTTTGTTGCGGCGTATAAGCACATGATGACTCATGTATAATGCCATGATCAGATAAGAAACTGGTAAAATTAGAGGAGAAATATTCTTTTGCATTATCGGATCGAAGTGTTTTAATCGAAACATCAAACTGGGTTTTAACATAGGCATAGAATTCTTGAAAAATAGAAAATATTTCATGACGAGATTTAAATAAGAAAACCCAAGTTGCACGAGAACAATCATCAACAAAGGTAATAAAATATTTAAAACCATTTATTGAGGTAACTGGGCAAGGTCCCCATACATCAGAATGAACCAATTGAAATAAAGTACTGACTTGACTAGACTCTCTAGGGGGGTACGGACGACGGGTGTGTTTTCCTAACTGACATGACTCGCAAGTAAGTTCATGAAAAGACGAAAAACATGGCTTGAGCTGCTTCAAAACGGGTAAAGAGGGATGACCTAATCGGCAATGGGCTTCCATGATACTCGATTCACACAAGTTTGCTGATAGAGTTTGTAAGGCAGACGACAAGCGATAGAGGCCATGAGACTCAAAACCTGTGCCAATCAACCGGTTCGTCCCCAGTTCCTGAAAAACACAATATGTAGGGAAAAAAGTTACTTTGCAATTGTGTTTTCTAGTAACCTGGCTAACAGATAAAAGGCTATCTGGGAAACTTGGAATATAAAGAACAGATGATAGGTTTAAGCTTGGTAGATTGCTACTAGATCCTATGCCCATAATTGGACATGGAGAGCCATTAGCAAGTCTAACTGGGTTGTGGGTTATATCAGTATTCAGGTTATGTAAAAGATCTTTGTTCCCCGTCATATGATCAGTGGCACCCGAATCAATGATCCAAGATGATGAGCGTGCAGAAAAACAAGTTGATGAATTACCTGATTGTGTGGTATTGGTGGTATTGATACGAGGAGTAGATGAAACCTGGCCAGAAGAATCATGTTGAGATTTTGAGAGATCTCCCTCATTGGATAAGCATCCATTTATACCATCATCAGCAGATGCTACTTGTGCTCGAGAAGGATGTGGGGGTGGTCGGGATCCTGGTCCAGTACTAGGACGATTTGGGCAATTATACTTGGTATGCCCGTAATCCTTGCAGTAGAAGCATTGGATCTTGTTGTTTCCACCCTTTAGTGAGTTTCGTGAGTAGTTTCTACTACTGGAAGTTGCAAATGCCGATGAGTCATTACCAGATGGTTGCAATGGCGAGTTGTTAGAGTACATTTCTCGAGCAAGGTGATATGTCGCTGCCAAGGATTGAGAGGTCGTGTGACTTAGAAGCAAGGGACGAGCACTGGAGTACTTAGGAGATAATCCTGAAATGAATGTCATCACATCCATCTTGGCCAGCCGCTCCTCCTGAACTTTAACATCTGGGGTGACAGGGAAAAGCACTCGAAGTTCCTCGGATAGTTTTGACAACCTAGTGTAGTACTCTGTCAGATCTGAGTCACCTTGCTCGCATCTGAAGTATGACCCGAACACAGAGTAAGTATGAGAAATAGACTCCTTTGCTGAGAAAGAGGATTGCAAATGTTCCCACATTTTCTTTGTAGTAGAATAATTTTGAGCGATACTCAAGACTTGTGGATCCATTGCATTCCATAAAGCCATCCTAATACCACTATCATTAAGTTTCCATTCACGAGTTCTAGGGTCTGGAGGTTCCTCACTCAGAAAACCATCTTTATCTAAGCTTTCCAAACCTGTTTGAACAAACATACTCCACTGCGCCCAATTTGTGGAGTTTAGTTTGACGGGTATTTTCAGAATTGCAGAATAATTAATTATTCCAGAAACAGTCACTTCGGTTGATTTGGCTTCGTCTCCCATAATGAATGTTACGGAGTAAGTACAGAAGAAAATTCTCGCAGCAGCGAACTAGGGTTCCGGCAACGGCGGCAGCGGCAGAGGGTTCTGGAACAGGCGGCAGCGAACTAGGGTTCCGGCAACTGCGGCAGCGGCAGAGGGTTCTGGAACAGGCGGCAGTGGCAGAGGGTTCTGGAACAGGCGGCGGGTTTAATTGAAGTGATAGCGTAGTCCAATGACTAATCCAGCCACAGCAGAAGACTGAGGAGGAAACTCAGGCTGGCGGCGGCTAAAAACTAGGGTTCCAGCGAAGTCGGCGCCGGCGGCGGCTAGGGTTCCGGCAGCGGCGGCTAAGGTTCCGGCGAATATGAGCACTAAGGCTCTGATACCATGTAATCAGTTTTGGGGGATATTTCTGTGTGTCTTTCATTGAACATAATGACCAGAATATATACAATAATACATAAGCTATTCTAGGAAACTAATGAATGATAATTCCTAAGATTTAGCCTATAATCATGCTATACAAGATATATACTTCTAACATGAACTTATGTTTGAACTTATTGTAATACATTACACCAAGTTAAAACATATATCCAATTAATATAAAACATATATAAACAAACATATAACACACATATAACAAATACTTGTTAATCTATAATAATAGTCAAATTGACTTTTACAAAATATGTCTATACTTAGACTGCTATCGTCACCCAGGGTGCACTAACAGACTCCCCCTTGATGATAGCTTCTAACTATTAATATTTTGCCTAAGTACTAGAACTATATATGCTACTACCTGCATACAATCCTATATCAATACATACTCTAACTATCTTTTGGAATTTCCTAGCCTCAGATCTCCAGCCTTCATGAAAGAAGATAACCTGATCAAGTAGCTTTCGCAGGTCATCCATAGATAGATTTATCAGGTGCAGCGGATCATACACTCTCAAGATAACTTTGTCTTCTATATCCTCCATTAATGCTTCAGCTGTATCATTGTCTATATACCACCATTTCATGTTTCCAAGACTTCAAGCATTTGACAGGCTTGTAAACTAATTTAGCCCATGGTCTTCCCGTGTGAGGATCTATTCTTGTCTCATCCTCAACTCTTTTGCCTGACCTCGGCTTGAGTCTTTCGAACTTTCCGGATCTGCCCTCTTTTCTGATTATCTTTGCAATAACTTCAGCATAAGGGTCCTCTCCAATATTGATCAACTCTTTCCAGGATAACTCCTTCTCTTCTAGCTTTGGCAGTGTGTTAAACACTTTGAGCGTTCGTCTTAAGTATTAAAGTCCATCTCTTCTTTTTAGTATAAATAGCTGCAGTTCTCTGTCGAAGAACTAGCTAAGAATTCCACCGGAGAGATTTTCAGATCCCGGCACTTTCATCTTCTTCTTCATCTTTGGCTCTGCTTTCTTCTCTTCCTTACGGAACCAAAGATTTAACAGTTCAGCTCTGCTTGGCTCCTTATCAGTCTCCTCCAGTTCTGAGTCATCCACAGAGGCCAACTTAATTTCATCAATATCAATTACATTTTGATCGTTATGTACATATTGTTCTGTGATGGGTTGTGAATGAATGATTACTTAATCAACGTTGTCATCTTCATCTTCCACGACCTCCCCATCAGATTTCCAATCAACTATATCTTCAGGTACAAACTCCCCTTCCTCCAAATCTTCAACATCATCCTCAAAATCAAACACTATTTCTTCTTCTTCTATATCCATCAGAGCATCTACATCTCACTCTTAATGACCTTAGAAGCTTCACCTTCAGCCCTTTCTTCTACTGCCGACTGACTTGGCTAGCCCTGAATTTTTGCTCGCTGAGCAGTCGGAAAATCTGCTAGCTCACATTCTTTTCTTGCCTCGGGATCATTGTCGTCATCATCATCTCTCCTTATAACTTGGGCTTCTTTACAGCTATTCTCCCCCTGAGCTCGAAGATTCTTCAGTAAGTGCTCTAGAAGGGACTTCATTGATTTAATCTCAGAAGCTTGATCAGTAACAGTTGTTTTCAGTTCCGCATTCTCCTGATCAAGTCTGGCGTTATGAGCTTGAAGTTTGTTGACTGTTGTGGTAAGCTAGAAGATTTGGACTGTTTGGAAATCCACCTTGCTCCTCAGCTCTGTAAAACGCTGATTCTCAGTGAATGTGGACGATGTGGATGGAATGGATGTAATTGGTGATGGCGTGATGGATGGTTGAACAGCTGGCATTTCAAGCTCTGGAGCAGAGGCGGATGAAGCTCACTGCATAAAACGATGCCTCTTCGCCCTATGCCTAGCAACGAGGGGAGTAGGATCTTCTGCTTCAAAATCAGAATCATTATCTGAGGCTCTAGCAGTTCTTGTATCTTCTTCTCTCGTACTGACCACAATTCTTGAACCATATCTACCTATGCGGACAGATGGATCAACACGCTCTACCTCTACATCCTCACTACTTCTACCTCTTCAGCTTCCTCAGATGCAGACTCGGACTCTGAGGTGGTCATAGCTTGACCCTCGACCTCAGGCTGTGCTCCAGCTTCTTCTCCTAGGACCTCAAAATCCATTTCGTCACCCTCTTGTGGCTGATATTCATCTATGTCTCTAAAAATATCATTGAAATCAGTTGGAGGCTCCAAGATATTATCAATTAGCTCAGCGGCAACATCTTGATGTGCCTGAGTACCATGAGCCTATATTTCTTTTAGAGTCTCTACTCTAGGATCGATTTCTGGGGCTACTTTTGAAGTGCCTTCAGCGTCCGACGATGGACTTGCTGCCGTTGACTCTTGAACTCTGCATGATGATAGCCTGGAAGCCTGAATTTGTCGTTCCTGAGCTCTCTGCCTCCTGCGAGGTTACGGTTATGGTCGTTGTTTTTGTTGGGGCTGTTGCTGCAGTGGCTACGGCTGAGGACCTTCTCCAGCCCAGTTATCTCCTTCTGGGGCCACAAAATCTGGATCGACCACTGCCCCAAAGAGAGGTGCATCAAGTGGTCTGACCTACTCAGCCCTGCGGGCATTGTACGACTGGCAGTCAGCAAAAATTCGTTTATCTATAACTGACACACTTTGAAGATCTGGAAGCTGTGGAAGATTTGGCAAAAAATGGCGGATTAACATCATCGCGAAGCGTGGATACATCAAAAATCTTTCGCGCACTGGAGCTGTGATCTGGTGCACGAACTCCGTAAAGAATGTAATCGAATCCCGCCTTTTTCGGTGCAAAGCACACCATTATCACATGTGCTAAATACCTCCACTGCCCTATTAACCCACTTTTCATGAATGAAGCTTTGGTTATATCCATGGCATATCCCATGCGCAAGAACGCCGCTTGCCTTATATGTACAGGGAAATCTATGGGCCCTTCCTCTTGTCCTACAGATCCTAGCTGCAAAATTTGACGCCGCATATCCGCAGAGAAAACTTTTGGCTGCCCGAAAACTCTTGTCCTCAAAGTTGTCGGCGTCAACGTACAGTCAACTTGTAAGTGCTCCCAAAATTTCGTTACATATGGTAATATAATCTGCACATTATGGGATAGTGCATATGACACCCTCGAATGTGTCAAAAACTCTACCATTTGTCTAAACGCCTGTGCTTCGGGAAGCTCTCTGTCTAGAGACATGAGGCCTTATTAATAGGCAAAGTGTTTGGTCTTTCAAATGATGAAAGGCATGGAAAGTAGGAGGTTGTGTGCACTTTTAAACAAAATGATTGTATTTAAAGTAATATTAAAATATTTGAAGTCAAAATCTAATAAACACATGCCCTATAGGGTGTATTTATATTTATTTTTTGTATAAATGTATTTAGAAATGTATTCTTGTATTTCCCTTTTCTTGTAATTTCATAAATACTTTTGGGTGCATTGTTTTAATGAATTGTTTTAGTCTTACATAATTAATGTTAAGTAATTGTATTATTGTTTGATTAGTGTCACTAATCATAATTTAATTATGTACTTAGTTGAATTAATCCCTCATATCGTAAATTGATCGGATTAATTGATTTCCCGATTAATCACACCGATGAATTTGATTCTAATTGAGTTGAATTTTCTAATAAACCTTGTTAATCACTTGATTAATTTCTAATGACCACTGATTAGGTTATAATTGGCTATTAAATGTAGATTAGGTCATTGTTGCTAACCTGGTTTAGTGCAGGATGTTACAGAAAACAAAATGTTTTAAAAGAATGTCGAGTTTGCATAAATTTTTTGAAATGGACCATGAGGTTGGCAAAGCTAATTCTCCACCCAAGTTGATGAAATTGGAAGATAACTACTGGTTAAACAACAGATTTGCGGACTTCGCAAGATTTAATGATATGTGTATGTGGATATGCATCAACGAGGGATACGTTCCCCCAACACAAGAGCTTGAAGGCCAATTGAAAGTTTTGAAGTATCAGAACATGAAAGATGACGACAAAAAGATTTATGAGGCCGAGAACCGAGCTTTTTCATCTATTCGAATGGCATTATCTCAAGGGATTCTACACACGCTAAGAAATCATAGAACTTCTAAAGAGCTATGGGATGCTCTAGAGAAGAGGTGTGAGGGAACTCCAAGGTAAGAAAGGGGAGGATCGAGATGTTAATGCAGCAGTTAGCTATATTCAAGGCGCTGAAGAACGAGTCCTTGGATGAAACAATAATAGATTCTATCATCTGCTGACTCAACATAATTATCACAGTGTTGAATATCAAGAAACAGAATAGATAGAAATGCTTCTGGATGCTTTACCTGCTAAGTGGGAGAAGTACACGGCACTAATAAAGCATGATGAAGACAAATTTGAAATTCTCACTCTAGAAGAGGTCATTGGAACGTTAAGGGCCTACAACTTTAAGTTAGAGAAGAAGGAACGTGAATTTGATCAAGTACAGGATCCGGACATGTACTTTGGGAAATCAAAGCTGTCAACTTCAAGTGAAGTGAAGTCAGGGGCCACAACATTCTTTTTTGGAGAAGAGCCAATACCTGTTGAGGTAGAAGAATCTAGTAATAGAGCGTTCTTAGGGTCTTCTAAACCGGATGAAAAAGCACAACACTCAGCGTCAACTTCTCAAGCCTATACCAAGATGCATATGAGCGCAAAATCACCTGAAGATCATCTAAATCTTCTAGCTTCATTTGTCGCAGCTTACGGCAACTATGTTCAAGGCCAAATAAACGATCCAGCTCTGTGGGAAGAGGAGTACTATCACGTAGATCCAGACGACTTGGAACAGATGGACCTACAATGGCAACTGGCCATGGTGACACAAAGGTTCAAAAGATTTATGAAGAGGACGGGTAGGAATCTGAGTGTAAGCAACAACGTTGGTTTTGACAAGTCAAAGGTAAAGTGCTACAATTGTCAAGGATTGGGACATTTAGGCAGAGAGTGTCAATGACCAAAGGTCGAAAATTATCAGCATAAGAACCAAGGAAGACAACATTCAGGTGGTTCAGGGTATGAAGCAGCGATAGCTGGTTTTCTAACGAATGTGTCATCCAATAGATAGCTAGATGGAACATATGATTGGAGCACACATCCGGAGTCGATTGCCAGAGCTTTTATGACTGAGGTAACTGAGACTAGGGGGAAAGAGCTGAAGAAGAAACAGAGGACACCCAGTAGTCAGAATGAATTCCTTTGTTATTGGAAAAGTTAGAGGAGCAAACCATTATGGAGTTTGCAACTCAAATGGATAATGTTGAATTGGATCGCAAAAAGGTATCTCTTAACTTTTCTACGTTTCATGATTTATGCGTTTTAAATGCTACATTAAATGGTAGATTAAATCTAGTGCTACAAACACATACCACCATGACAGCTCAAATTCAATCATTAAAATCTTATAACGCTAGTCTTCTAGATATTAAGGAGGATTTAAGGGCCAAATTGAAAGTAGATGCTCAAGATGTGATAGTTCTAAAAGACAAGTTCAGTGAGCAATGTGTCAGGTTAGAACTAATGTATTAGCATTTCTAATCTTTGACCAAAGAACTCACCCTTAAGGATTAGAACTAGCTGAATCTAGAGTTTAGGTTGTAGAGGCCAATAGAAAACTTGAAAAGTTTAGGAACTCATCCCTAAATCTAGGCAAAATCTTAGAAGCTCAGAGGCAGTCTAAGAAACCAATGGGCCTAGGTTATCAGGAAAGTCCTCCACCGTTCAACAATAACTATGTGCCTCAACCTCAGGAAAAGACCACAGAAACGGTTGAATCAGACGTAGCAACTGTAACTGAAATTGAAAAGGTAAATTCAACTAAGGTGTCAACCACAACCCCTAAGATTAGGAAAGTCAAGTTTGTGCAGTCTTCTAGTGACACTAAACTAGAAGAAGCAAAGCCTGTAATTGATAATCATCAAGAGGTTGTAAACACTATGGTTGAATCGAATGAACATGACACCAGTGAGACACCTAAGTCAAAGGGTACTTATAAGAAGCCAATTGATTAAATGTCTAGCTTCAGATGTCATGAGAAAGGTCACGTTGCGTCTAGCTGTCCTTATAAGAAAGTAGAGTCTACACGACAGTAGGGAAGCCAGACCAACCAGCCTTAAAGTCAGTACCTAATATTGCAAGTACAATTAGTTCTCAACATACTGAGCAGAACTTGAATGCAACACCTCGGGTAGCTGCTAAACAAATACCAGTGTTGGTCAGACAGAATGAAGTGATTAGGACTAATTCACCGAATAGAGTCCCTAGTCAATTTAGGTCAGGACCACAACAGGTCTATAGGAGTACAACACCTAAGAGGACTTACACTACAGTTAGGTCACATACCCCTAACAGACAACAGACACCAGGTAGAGCCCATGAATAACAATGAAATCTTCTATAATAGAAATTAATCTTGGGCGCAACCGCAAATGACAGCCCAAAGGCCTCGAGTGAATATTAATCGCTCAGCAGCACAACAAGTTCTTAATCAAAAACCAAAGTCACCTGAACGGAGATATGGGTATTTGAAGGAGTTCAAGTGTGTTAATGAGAATGGTATAACCAAGTAAGTCATGGCTTGGGTTCCCCGGATAACTAACTTGTTTTCTTTAATGTGCAGGAGCTAACTACACGTCTTAACAACAAATGGTTAATCGACAGTGGTTGCTCTCGTCACCTGACTGGGGAAAGAAGTCTACTGACGGACTTCAAGGGAGGGAACAAAGGTTTTGGGTCATTTGTTGGGAACAAAGGAGGAAATATCACTGGAACAGGAGTAGTCACTAATGGGACTATCACTCTTGATCAATTTTACCATGTTCATAAACTTGATCACAATCTCATTAGTGTCTCTCAGATCGGTGATAAGAAGAAGTCAGTTATCTTTACTGAAAAAGAAGCGTTAGTGCTGAAGCCGGGATTCAAGATATCCGAAGAGTGCATTATGATGAGAGCCTTAAAGGTGAATGATCTGTACATGATGCACATGATTGTAGCAGATTCATCGATGGGAATAATTTGTCTATTATCAATGGCTTCAGAATCCGAATCTCTGTTGCTGCACAGACGCATGACACACTTGCACCTAAGGAAGATGAATTACATCATGAAAAATGGCCTTGTGCAAGGTGTTCCACTAAAGAGTTTTCAGTTCGAACACAAGTGTGTACCGTCCAAGAAGGGAAACAACATTAGAAGTCACACAAGTCAAAGACTCAAAACTCAATCGCTTCTACTTTAGTACATCCTGTGTGACGATAGCAGTCTAAGTTTAGATAGCAATTTGTGTAAGTCAATTTACTTGATATTGAATATTAACAAGTGTTTGGTATATATGTCTGATTATATGTTTAATTATATATGTTTGATATTGATTGATTGTATGTTTGAACTTAGGGTAACGTATTACAATAAGTTCAAACATAAAACACAAAGATAAATTCAAACATAAGATAAAACATAAGTTTAAACATAACTTTGAAAGATAAGGTTCGAGTTTAGTTAAAGGTCAAATTCGAATATGTCTAGGAGTACAAGTTCGAATAGGCCTTGGGCTAAGTTCGAATTTGTCCTAGAAAAAGTCGAACCTGTCGCTATAATTAAGGGTCAATTCGATTAATTATTAGACTTTTAAGCAGAGACTTTCGAAGATATCAGAGAGTTTTAGCAAAAGGCAATCTCGAACTTGCTAGTAGTTTGGAGAGTTTCGTGTAGAGAGAATCACTGTGTTGGGATGATCCGTTGTTCGTCTATCACTGTGCTAGTCTCCGTGTTTTGGTGTGTGTGATCTTACCGTCAAGCCACTAACGAGGATTCCGCACTCGTTGGAAGGTGTCGCGTCAAGATAAGATCCGTAGAGAGCAGACCTTACAAGTGGTATCAGAGCCATTAGGGTGTTCTTCGTGTTCATAAACAACATCTGTGGTTTCTTGACGTTTTGGACGGAAAAAATCACGTTATTGGATATATTTTGAGTTTTTCAAGTACGATATCGGGAAAAAGTTCATAGTAGTTCATCTTTTTTTATTGAAATCAGAGTTTTGAATCCTAAAAACTTTGGTTTAATATGAAAAGTTGAAAATTTCGAACTTTTAGCCGTTTTTCAAACTTGCGGCGCTCGAACATCAAGGGGCTACTAAGGTTTACTAAAAATTCGGGTTTGTCAGATAATACGCTCCTTTCGAAGTTCCTTAGGGTTTGATTCGAGTTTGCTTAATTCGACTTTTCTAAGATTCGAATCTTCATCAAATTCGATGTTTGGATTTCAATTTTAGTAATTCCAACGAATTTGTCATCATTTCAATTTTAGTTGAACTTCCAACTTAATTTCGAATTTAATTCAAAACAAGTTTAAAATTAATTAAATTCGAACTTACTCAGGTTCGAAAGAGTTAATTTAAATTAATTTCGAATTAAATTAATTAAGTTTTCAATTCAGAAATTTTTGAAACAATGACAAGTTTACAAAGGTTTATTGAAATGGACCACGAGGACGGAAAGGCAAATTCTCCACCTAAGTTGATGAAATTGGAGGATTGTTATTGGTGGAAGGATAGGTTCGCCGATTTCGCTAGATTCAATGATATGAGAATGTGGATATCTATCGACGAGGGTTACGTTCCACCCACAACAGAGGTTGAGGGCCGTCAACGCGTCTTGTCATATCCAAAGATGAAATATGATGATAAGAAGTTATATGAAGCCGAGAACCGAGCATTCTCGATCATTCGAATGGCTTTACATCAGGAGATCCTGCACACATTTCTCAATCAACGAACAGCAAACGAGTTGTGGGATGCTTTGGAGAAACGGTGTGAAGGAAATCCTAGAGTTAGAAAAGGTAGAATGGAAATGCTCAAGCAGTAGTTCGCGATATTCAAAGCCTTGAAGAATGAAAAGCTGGATGAGACAATTACCAGATTCTATCATTTGTTGACTGAGTTAGACAACCACGATGTAGAGTATAGTGAGTCAGAGAAGATTGTCAAAATTCTATATGCTTTACCAGCCAAATGGGAAATGTACGTGGCACTGATAAAGCAGGATGAAGATAAGTTTTACACTCTCACTCTAGAAACAGTCATAGGAACGCTGAGGGCCTATAACATTGAATTGCTGAAGAAGGAATGGGATTATGACCTAGTACAGGATCCGGATATGTATTTTGGGAAGTCCAAACCTTCAGGGGCAAGTGACGTGAAGACGGCTACAACATTCTTTTCGGGTGAAACATCGACTCCGGTTGAAGCAGAAGACTCAGTGAGCCAGGCTTTCTTAGGGTTTTCTAGACTAGAAGAAAAGCCAATTCATTTTACATCTACATCTTAAGGGTATTCAAAGATGCCGATGAGCGCAAATTCAGCTGAAGACCATCTAAATCTGTTGGCTTCATTTATGGCCGCCTATGGCAATTGCGTTTAAGGGAAAATCAACGATCCTGCGCTATGGGATGAGGATTATGATCAGGTGGACCCTGATGATTTAGAGGAGATGGATCTGCAATGGCAACTGGCCATGGTAACTCAGCGAGTTAAAAGGTTCATCAAAAGGACGGGCATCAATGTCAGTAACAATAAGATTGGGTTTGATAAATCGAAAGTTAAGTGTTATAACTGCCGAGGGTTAGGAGATTTCACTAGAGAGTGTCAAAGACCTAAAGTCGAGAACTACCAGAACCGGTACCAGAATCAATCTCACCGGAGATATCAGCCGGGTAGTTCGGGTAGTCAGGCAAATATACCTGGTCTGTTAACCAATGTAACATCTGACAGACAACTCGATGGAACATATGACTGGAGTACACATCTAGAGTCCAACTCTAGAGTCTTTATGTCTGAAGTAATGGAGAATGGAAGTGTCGGAGTAGTGGAATAGGTAGGGGACTTCAATCAGAATGATATCAATCCTATGTTGGTAGAAAAGTCAGAAGATCAGACGATTCTGGAGTTCGGCGCACAGATGGCCAATATGGAATTAGATCAAGCCAAGGGAATTCTGAACTTCCCTATATTTCGTGATTTATGGGCTTTATGTGCTACCTCTAATGATAGATTAAACTTATTGCTCAAATCACATCAAAATATAACTGCTCAAAATGAATCCTTAAAATCGGACAACGCTAGCCTCTTAGATATAAAGGAAGACCTTAGAAATAAGCTTAAGGCAGATGCACAAGATGTCATAGTTCTAAAAGACAAGCTCAGTGAGCAGTGTGTCAGAATAGAACTCATGTATGAACATGTTGAGGCATTGACCAAAGAGCTTAAGATCAAAGAGGTAGAGCTAGCTGAGTCTAAGGTTAAGGTGGCAGAGGTGAATAGTAAGCTGTAAAAGTTTAGGAACTCATCACTGAACCTAGGGAAGATCTTAGATGCACAGAGTCAGTCTAAGAAACCTGTAGGTTTAGATTATAATGAGAGTCCTCTACCTTTCAATGATAACTATGTACCTCAGCCTCAGGATAAAACTGAAAAACCAGTTGAATCAGATGTAGCACCTGAACCTGTGTCTGAAATGGTTAAGGATAAAGAAACTAAGGTATGTAGTAATAATGTCAAGATTAAGAAAGTTAAATTTGTGCCATCTTCTACTGATAAACCCGTAGGAGAAGCCAAAATTGACTTTAATAATCAAGAGGAGGAAACAGTCACTATAGTTGAGACGAAAGAACAAGACACTAGTGAGACACCTAAGTCAAAGGGCACGCATAAGAAGTCGATTGAGAAAATGTCTTGCTTTAGATGTCATGAAAAAGGACATGTTGCTTCTAGTTGTCCACATAGGAAGGTACACTCTACACCTAAAACTGGAAAGCTGAAACAACATAAACCTTCTACAAGTGTAGCAAGCACAAGTGGTTCTCAAAATACCGAGAAACTTGTGCATGCCACACTAAAATCTGCTGTGAAACAAACACCTATGTCTGGTCGACCCAATGATGTGATTAGGACTAATTCACCAAATTGAGTCACTAATCAACCTAGGTCCGGACCATAACAAAATTATAGGAGTACTACACCTAGACGAGCTTACACTCCGGTTAGGTCACACACTCCTGTAAGATATCAAACACCAGGTAGAGCTCAGGGATATCAATCAGAAATGCCTTATAATCGAAATTATTCAAGAGATCCATAGCAAATGCCTACACAAAGGCCGAGAGTGAACTTATATCACTCTGCACCACAGCAGGCTCTAAATCAAAAACCCAAGTCACCTGAAAGGAGATATGGGTATTTGAAAGAGTTCAAGTATGTGGACGAGAATGGTATTACCAAGTCAGTCATGGCTTGGGGTTCCCCGTGATAACTAACCTCTTTTCTTTCATGAGCAGGAGATAACTACAGGTCCAAACAACAAGTGGTTCGTCGACAGTGGTTGCTCTAGGCACATGACTGGGGAAAGTAGTCTGCTCGCAAACTTCAAGGGAGGGAATAGGGGATTCGTATCGTTCGCAGGATATAAAGGAGGAAATAACACCGGTACTGGAGCGGTCACTAATGGGACTACCAAATTGGATCAAGTATATCACGTTGATAAACTGGTCCACAATCTCATTAGTGTATCTCAAATCTGTGATAAGAAGAACTCAGTACTTTTCACTGATACTGAGGCGTTGGTGCTGAAACCGGGATTCAAAGTACCTGAAGAGTGGATACTGATGAGGGCTCCAAGGAATTATGACCTGTACATGCTAGACATGAACAAGCTGGAATCTTCGATGGGACTAATATGTCTACTATCTAAAGCTTTAGAAACGGAATCAGTTTTATGGCACAGACGCATGGCACACTTGCACCTAAGGAAAATGAACTACGTTAGTAAAAATTGACTGGTGCTAGGTGTTCCAATGAAGAGTTTTCAGTTTGAAGACAAGTGTCTACCATGCAAGAAAGGAAAACAACACAAGAAGGCACACAAGTCCAAGTCTTAGAACTCTATAGCTGCCACATTCGATTTGTTGCACATGTACCTGTTCGGACCAATCAACAAAAGGAGTATAGGTGGTAGTTGGTATTGTTTGGTTATTACTGATGATTACTCACGATTTTGTTAGGTTTTCTTTGTAGGTACAAAGGACGAGACGGCTGCCAAGCTAAGTGGGTTCTTAGACCAAGTGGAAAACTCTTACGGAACGCGAGTAACACGTATCAGGAGCGATAACGGAACGGAAATTAAAAACACGGTTATTGGTGTATATTGCCTATCAAGGGGCATAGTGCATCAATTTAGTGCACCATGCTATCGGATTCAAAGCTTCCTACCATGTTTTGGGATGAGGCAGTGAATACCGCTTGTCATGTTTTAAATCAGGTCCTTACTGTCAAATCATTGAAAAAACCCTGTTATGAAGTTTTGATTAAAACGCCACCAAATTTAACTGGCTTCGAACCATTTGGGGTACCATGTACGTTAATGATAACAAAACATCAACCTAGTTTGGGTGAAAGGCTGACGAAGGATATTTCCTGGGAGGATGCCGAACGGCACCAACAACGGGTGGTGTAATAAATCTAATGGTACAGTACAGAGGGTGTAAAAGAGTGACGTAACTAGTTAGACGACAATGAACCGCAACTGGTCGGAAGGGATTTTTGATTGTGACAAACTGTTTGATCAGTTAAACACTAGTCCTTGGAGGGAATGCAGGTACAATCGAACAGAACTTGGCTTCAAGTAAATCTGAATGAACGAGGGCAAATTTCTGAGGACACCTTCCATCAACATCTGAGCATAGACAAGACAAAGAAAGAGATCAATCACAGCAGAAATGATTTTGAAATGCCATACAAACGAAAAATCAAAAACAAGCTCTAATCTGAAGACAGTGGTCCAATGAGGAAGAAAATGTAAGCCTGAAGTTCGATCCCCCAATTAGGTAATAGTTCAAATTTAGGATATTTTTTTAGCGTTGACAGATAGAACCATCGGGATTAATAAGAATCATCTGATCGAGAGCATCTAGGAAATCCAAATGCTGGGGTAAGGCTAGGATAACTGAATAACAACACAGGGTGTTGTCGATGATCAATTAATCCGAAGCCTTTCAGCACTGTCTCTATTCGTGTTTCATCTCGAAGTAGAGGCCGAAGAATGGTCAAATGACACTGAAAGATAATTATTGGGTTGAAGCGATGCAGGAAGAACTGTCACAATTCAGGAAACTTGAAGTGTGGGAGTTAGTTCCATTACCTCGAGGAGAAGTTGCAATAGGAACCAAGTTGGTTTTTATGTGCAAGAGAGATGATCGGGGTATAGTGACTCGCAACAAGGCAAGACTAGTGGTAAAGGGTTTCAATCAAGAGGAAGGAGTCGATTACAATGAAGTATTTGCGCCAGTGGCAAGACTTGAAGCAATCCGTTTGTTTCTTTATGGGAAAGTGAAGGTTTATCAACTTGACGTAAAGAGTGCTTTTCTTTATGGAAAAGTGAGGGAACTGGTGTACGTTGAACAACCGCCCGGGTTTACAGATCCAAAGTATCCAGACAGAGTGTATCGCTTAGATAAGACTTTGTATGGACTACATTAAACACCAAGGGCGTGGTACGAGACACTATCTACTCATATTTTAGACAACGGGTTTGAAAGAGGGAGGATTGATAGTACGCTGTTTGTAAAACGAAAGGGTGAACATTTCATCTTGGTACAAGTGTACGTCGATGATATTATTTTAGGGTCATCAGACGAGCAGATGTGCAAAGACATTGAAAAGGTGATGAAGTCTAAGTTTGAGATGAGTGCTATGGGTGAGTTAAACTTCTTCCTGGGTTTGAGAGTTGAACAGAGGAAGGAGGGTATGTTTATCCATTAGACGAAGTATGTCTACGATATTCTAGAACGCTTCGGGATGGAAGGAACCAACCTAACAGCTCACTTTAGCACGCCGATTCAAGTGAATCATAATCTCGGACCGGGTACAGAAAGTGATGCCGATGTGGATACGACTTTATATTGGGCCATGATTGGATCAGTTGTGTATTTAACTGCTTCTAGACTTGACATAATGTTTGCTGTGTGTATTTGTGCTAGGTTTCAAGCTAATCCAAAAGAGATGCACATGAAAGCTATGAAGCGGATTCTGAGATACCTCAACTCGAAACCGAAGCTGGGACTTTGGTATCACGCGGATGGTGATCTAGAATCGGAAGCATTCACGGATTCAGACTATGTTGGATGCAGCTTGAATCGCAAGTCAACAACTGGAGGTTGTCAGTTCCTTGAAGGGAGACTCGTGTCCTGGCAATGCAAGAAACAGGCTTCGGTAGCCGTGTCAACGTGCGAGGCCGAATATGTTACTGTTGGTAGTTGCTGTTCACAGGTTTTGTGGACACAACAACAATTGCGGGATTACGGTTTGACTTATACTCATACTCCTATTAGGATAGATAACCAGTCAACTATTGCAATAACCAATAATCCAGTTAAACACAGAAAACCAAGCACGTAGACATAAGACACCACTTTATACATGATTGTGCTGAAAAGAATTTAATTAAGATGGTAAAAGTAGTAACAGAAGATAATAATGTTGATTTATTTACCAAAGCTTTTGATAAGTCACGTTTTGAGTTGTTAGTTAAACTAAATGGCATGCGTAATCCAGAGTAGCATGACCTTAGTAGAAGTTATTTCTTTTTATAGCAGTAATTTTTCTTTCTTTTTATAGTAAGTTTAGTAGCTTAGTAGAATTTCTTTCTTTATAGTAAGTTAGTAGGTTAATTTATTTTCTTACTCTTATTTATAAAAAACAAAAGAAAAAAGAGAGAAAACCATAAAAACTTCAAAAAAAAGAGAATATTAGAAAATGAGTTAAGTCTTAGATACATGGGTGCAAAGTGAAGAAAATTAGCACAATCGATACAATCTCTAAGTGTTAAGCTTTTTACACATAATGCACCTAAAACTCTAAATGATATACATTTTCTAGTTTGATGTGTTGGTAGACATAATACACAAAGGGAATCTCAAGACTAATAAAATATTAAAGAAAAAGTCAGACGTGTGACTAACTTAGATGTATGACCAAATGGTCTTAATTTTTATGTTAGAGACATACAAACATTGATTCTAAATGAGGTATGCAAATTTTCTGGGGGATGTATAGCACCATCAGATACATCTTAAAAGAAAAGAAAAAAATAGAAAAATATTGATAGTAAATTGAGAGTCAAAACAAGTAACTCTGTTGTACGTAAGTACAGACCTGTTGCCTCTGGTTTGACTCGAGTTAGCAAGATAAGTCACTTTGTTGTACGTCGGTACAGACCTGTCACCGCCGTCTTGCTAGCTTTAAAATAAACTTTAAGACAAACTAAGACACTTAGTTGTATGTAAATACAGAACTGTGTCTGATGTTTGCCTTTTAAAGAAAATTTGCAATACCGAAAAGTTATAATCATTGTGTGTATGCCTTGATCATAAAAGTATGTCTATGTATGAGACACGTAAGGTAATTTCTTGATAAAAAAAGGGCAAAGGGATATTCCAATGTGTAACATGTTTAAAGGGAAAATAATACCAACAATCGCCTATATATGTGTGTCACGACAAACAATCAAGGAATAAAAATTCCTAAGTGTGAAAGTAAAATACTGAAAGTGCGTATTTGACACCGCTATCAGATTGAACCTTTCTCTGACTTTCTCGTCAAAAATATTCTGTTAGTTTTAGTATAGCTTGTAACTTTTAAAAGTACTTTTGAGTAGTTTAAGTTTAAATATTATTCAAAATTTAACTTTATTTTATTTTATTTTGCTTTATTTTATTTTATCTTATTTAGGAAAAAGGTCAAAGTTACTAATGATGCATTTTTAGCTGAGTAAACAAACATTGCATGAAAATCTATTGCTTAGTGTAAATAAATTTTTGCATAGTTTATTCCGTTACACTAAAAAGTTGAAAAAGTTGGAAAAGTTTAATAAGTTGAATTTTATTCAAGGATTTTCAAAATTTTCAAGTATGTTTGAATTTAAGACAAAATCGAATAATTATTCGATTCTGTCAGTAAATTCGAAATTAATGCATGTTCGAAGGTGGTTAGTATTTAAAGGACAACCGTGCACATTCATTTCCACCTACCTTCGATTTTCTTAATTCGAACTTGCATAGCCAGCGATTTCGAACTTATTCTCGACTTTTACCGAATTCGATCTTTTCACTATTTCTCGAAGTTTTGTCCCTTTGTGTTCGAATCTACCAACCAATATAGGTATAAACATCATTATTATATAAGATTTTGGTAGCCTAGGACTCATTTAGTGCAAAAAAATCAAAGAATTTTGAAGTGTTAAGGTTTTAAACTTTGTGATTCAAAATCACAAGTTTTAACAGGTAAAACTTCAAATAAGTTACATATATCTTCGATTAGAACCTACAAGGACTAGTGAATAACATTTTCTAAGTCTAATGGGGTTTAAATCATGGATTTGTGTTAGAAAGTGACCGAATTCGATTTTGTTCATCATGTTCGAATTTGTCAGTAAATTCAAATTTCTTAGCAAACTCGAATTCAAGTCAAATTCGAACATGTCCTTCGAATTTAGTATTAAAGTCGAAATATTTGCATAATTTTGAATTCAAATATGTAGAAATTCAAATGTGTTGGGTTTTGGACTTCGTAAGTTCAAAATAAAACAAATTTGAAATTCAACACGTTTCATTTTTATTTTTCACTTCTAATATATTTTATTGTTTAATGTGCAGATATGGGTGAAAGAGCTTTTTTCCAGAAGCGTAATATGGTTATATCACCAGATAGAGTGTTTCCTGAAGCTCAGGCTTTTACACCAATGATAGAATTCTTGGCACATTCCAAGGTGTCATATGCACTTTCACATAATGTACAGATCATATTGCCTTATGTCAGACAGTTTTGGGATCATTTCCAAGTGGACTGTACCGTGACGCCAACGGTGTTAAGGACAAGAGTTGTCGGGTAGCCTATTGTGTTTTCTGCAGATATGCTATGTAGAGTTTTGCAGCTCAGGACGGTAGAGCAAGAGGCAGGGGTCCGATCGATTTCACATTGAGCATAAGGCAAGCGGCCTTTTTGCGAATGGGCTATGGATTAGATATAACTAAAGCTTCGTATATGAAGAGCGGGCTGATAGGCCAATGGAGGTACCTAGCGCACGTGATTATGGTGTGCTTTGCATCTAAAAACGCGGGTTTTGATTATATAGTATCCAAGATGCAGTCGTCTATGATTGCCTTGGTATATAATAAATGTTTCAGCTTTTCGGAGATGTTCCTTGCGGAGTTCGTGCACCAGATCACGGCTCCAGCGCGGGAGAGATTTCTGATGTATCCGCGTTTTGTGATGATGTTGATCCGTCACTTTTTGCCGACTCTGCCTGAGCTGCCGGATATTCAAAGCGTGGCTGTTATTGATAAGTGCATTTTTGCTGATTGCCAATCACATAATGCTCGTAGGGCAGAGCAGATTAGACCACTGGATGCACCTCTCTTCGGTGCAGTGGTAGATCCGGAGTTTGTAGCCCTAGAGGGGGATAACTGGGCTAGAGAAGGGCCTCAGCCGCAGCAAGTACAGCAACAGCAGCACCAACCACAGCAACAACAACGTCAACGTCCTCCACAACAACCGAGAAGGAGGCAAAGAGCTCAAGAAAGACAGATTCAGGCATCCAGGCCTTCATCAAGCAGAGTACAAGAGCCATCGGCAGCAGGTCCATCATTGGATGCTGCGGGACCCTCAAGTGTGGCCCCAGAAATTGATCCACGAGTAGAGACTCTAGAGGAAATTTGGGCACAAGGCTCTCAGGCACAAGAAGATATTACTGCTGGTCCTATTGATACTATCTTGGAGCCTCCAGCTGATTATGATGATCTTATGAGAGATATAGATGAATATCAGCCTGAGGAAGAAGGTCAATAAGTGACCACCTCAGAATCTGAGTCTTAGAAAGCTGAAGAGATAGAAGTTGAAGAAGTAGGCGTTGAATCTGTTGACCCATCTGTGCGTATTCGGCAATATGGTTCAAGAATAGTGGTCATTCTCAGAGAAGAGGAAGGAAAAAGAGCAGCTAGAGATTCAGATGACGACGATTCCGATTTTGAAGCTGAAGATCCTACTCCTTTAGTGCCAAGACAAAGGGCGAAGAGGCACAGATTCATGCAGGAAGCTTCATCTACTTCCGCGACAGACCCTAAGATTCCTGCTATTCAACCTTCAATCACACCATCACCAATCACATCTATTTCATCCACTTCGTCCACATTCACAGATAACCAGCGATTCTTAGAGCTAAGGAGTAAAGTAGATTTCTAGACAGTCCAAATCTTCCAGCTGTCCAAAGCAGTTAATGAGCTTCAATCGCATAACGCCAGAATTGATCAAGAGAACGTTGAACTGAAACCATTTGTTGCTGATCAAGCTGTTGAGATCAAGACCATGAAGTCCCTCCTCAAGCAGCTAAGGAAAAACCTTCAAGCTCAGGGGAGACAAGTTGCAGAGAAGAGAAACGATAAGCAGAGAAGATGACGATGGCAATGATCCCGAAGCACGAAAAGAAAGTGAGCCAGAAAATTTTCCAACTGCTCAGCATTCAACAGTTCAGGGGGAGCCTAGTCAGTCTGGAGTCGAAGGAGGTGAGGTTAGTTCTTCTAAGATTGTAGAGAGCGAGATGATAGATGCTCTCGTGGATATAGAAGAAGAAGAAACACTTTTTGAATATGATTTTGAAGATGAAGTTGGAGATTTAGAGTAAGGGGAGTTTGTTCCTGAAGACATAGTTTATTTGAAGTCTGATGATGAGGTCATGGATGATGAAGACGATAACGTTGATGAAGTGATCATTAATTCACAACCTATCACAGAACTATACGTGCAGAACGAGCACAATTTGCTTGATATTGATGTGATTAAGTTGGCCTCAGTAGAAGATTCTGAATTGGAGGAAGCTGAGAAAGAACCAATCAGAGCCGAATTGCTAAATCTATGGTTCAGAAAGGAAGAGAAGAAGGGAGAGCCGAAGAGGAAAAAGAAGATGAAAGTGCCAGGATCTGAAAATCTCTCTGGTGGAATTCTAAGTTGGTTCTTCGACAGAGAACTGCAGCTATTTATTCTAAAAAGAAGAGATGAACTTCAATACCTTAGGTGAACGCTCAAAGTGTTTAATAGATTGCCAAAATGCGAAGTAAAGGAACTGTCCTGGAAGGAGCTTATTAACTTGGGAGATGACCCCTATGCTAAAGTCATAGCAAAAATCATCAGAAGGGAGGGGAGGTCTGGAAAGTTTGAAAGGATAAAGCTGACGTCAATAAAGAGGGTAGAAGACGAGACAAGAATAAATCTACATACAAGAAGGCCATGGGCTAGAATGGTGTATAAGCCTGTCAAATTTTTGAAGAAGGTGCCTATGAAGTCGATGCCACAAGATGTTCTTAGTAACATGAAGTGGTGGTATGTAGATAATCATACTGCTGAAGCTGTGATGGAAGATGCAAAAGACAAAGTTATTTTGCGAGTGCATGATCCATTGCATCTAATAAACTTATCTTAGGATGACCTAAAGATGCTACACGATCAGCCTATCTTCTTACACGAAGGATGGAGATCTGAAGCTAGGAAATTCCAAAAGATAGTTAGAGTATGTATTGATATAGGCTTATATGCAGGTAGTAGTGTATATGGTTCAAGTAGTTAGACAAAAGTTAAAAAGTTAGAAGCTATCGTCAAGAGAGAGTCTGTTAGTACATCCTGTGTGACGATAGCAGTCTAAGTAAAGATAGCATTTCGTGTAAGTCAATTTACTTGATATTGAATATTAACAAGTGTTTGATATATATGTCTAATTATATGTTAAATTATGTATGTTTGATATTGATTGATTGTATGTTTGAACTTAGGGTAACATATTACAATAACTTCAAACATAAAACTCAAAGATAAATTCAAACATAAGATAAAACATAAGTTCAAACATAAGTTTGAAAGATAAGGTTCGAGTTTAGTTAAAGGTCAAATTCGAATTTGTCTAGGAGGACAAGTTCGAATAGGCCTTGGGCCAAGTTCGAATTTGTCCTAGAGAAAGTCGAACCTGTCAGTATAATTAAGGGTTAATTCGATTAATTATTAGACTTTTAAGAAGAGACTTTCGAAGATATCAGAGAGTTTTAGAAAAAGGCAATCTCGAACTTGCTAGCAGTTTGGAGAGTTTCGTGTGGAGAGAATCACCGTGTTGGGACGATCCGTTGTTCGTCTATCACTGTGCTAGTATCCGTGTTTCAGTGTGCGTGGTCTTACCGTCAAGCCACTAACGAGGATTCCGCACTCGTTGGAAGGTGTCGCATCAAGATAAGATCCGTAGAGAGCAGACCTTACATCCACCTTCGATATGTTGCATTTGGATCTCTTCGGTCCAATCAACAAAAGGAGTATAGGTGGTAGTTGGTTCCGTTTAGTTAATACTGATGCTTACTCACGTTTCTCTTGGGTTTTCTTTTTAGGTACAAAGAACGAAACAGCAGGCATGCTGATTGCGTTCTTAGAACATGTCGAGAACTCATACGGGACAAGGGTAAAATGTATCAGGAGTGATAACGAAACAAAATTTAAGAATGCCGCAATTGGTGTATGTTGCCTAACTAAAGGCATAATGCATCAATTTAGTGCACCGTATCAGCCACAACAGAATGGGGTGGCAGAACGTAAGAACAGGACTTTGATTGAGGTAGCAAGGACCATACTCTCGAATTCAAAGCTTCCTACCATGTTTTGGGGGAGGCAGTGAATACCGCTTATCATGTATTAAACATGGTCCTTACTTTCCAATCACTGAACAATGCCTGTTATGAAATTCCGAATAAAAGACCACTGAATTTAACTGGCTATGAACCGTTTGGGGTACCGTGTTCTTTATTGAAAACAAAACATCAACCTATGTTTGGTGAAAAGGCTGACGAAGGATACCTCCAAGGTTATGTTCCTAAATCACTAAACAAGTGGGTTTTTAACAAAACAAATGGTACACTCGAAATTGTGTTTAACATTAATGTAACAAGTTATTCACATGAACCCCAAACTGGTCCCGAATGGTTATTGGATTATGACTCTGTGTTTGAATCATTAATGTAACATACCGTTTAGTGGAAATGCTGGATCTATGGAAAACGACTTCTCGTCACTGAATTTCAACCACAAGGGTAGAGGTTTTCCAAAATCAAGCATTCCATCAACATCTTATACTACAATGATAGAAGATGGGTGCCTAGCAGATAATGAACCAGAATTACCCACGGATGAGAATCAGACAAGTAATTCTACTTCCGAAGATAGTGATCATGAGGAAGAAGTTATTCCGTCTGAAGTCATACCCCCAGTAGGTGAAATAGGATTGAATTTGGGAGATAATCTTCAAGTCGATGAAATTGAGACATCAAGAATAAATAAGGATCATCCAATTGATGGTATCATAGGAAATCCACTTGCCGGTGTGAGAACTAGGAGTGGTGTGAATAATAACAAGTGTTGTTATGGATGATCAATGACTCCGAGCCGTTTCACACGTGTTTATATTCGTGTTTCAATTCACAAATAGAGCCAAAGAATGTGCAAATGGCTCTGAAATACAATTTTTGGGTTGAAGCTATGCAAGAGGAAATGTCACCATTCACAATGCTTGAAGTGTGGGAGTTTGTGCCGTTGCCTCGAGGAAAAGTTGCTAGAGGGACTAAATGGGTCTTTAAATGCAAACGGGATGATCGGGCATAGTTACTCGTAACAAGGCAAGACTCGTGGTAAAAGGGTTCAACCAGGAAGAAGGGATAAACTATAACGAAGTGTTTGCACCAGTGGCGAGGCTTAAGGCGATTCGATTATTTCTAGCTTTTGCGTCCTTCAAAGGGTTTAAGGTATATCAACTTGACGTCAAGAGTGCCTTCTTGTACGGAGAGGTGAAGGAGTTGGTGTATGTCGAGCAACCACCAGGGTTTATAGATCCCAAGTATCCTAAATGAGTATATCGACTTGATAAGGATTTGTATGGAAAACATCAGGCACCTAGGGCTTGGTATGAGAGACTGTCAACTTATGTCTTAGACAAAGGGTTTTAGAGAGGGAGAATTGATAGTACACTATTCCTTAAAAGGAAAGGCGAAGACTTTATACTGGTACAAGTGTACGTGGACAACATCATCTTCGGGTCGTCAAACGAGCAAATGTACAAGGATTTTGAAACGGTTATGAAGTCGAAGTTTGAGTTGAGTGCGATGGGAGAGCTGAACTTCTTTCTCCGTTTACAAGTTGAACAAAGGAAAGATGGAATGTTTATTCATCAGGCGAAGTATGTGTACGACATTTTAAAGCGCTTAGGGATGGAAGGGACAAAGCTTACCGCGCATTTTAGTACTCCGTTTCAAGTGAATCATAATATCGGACCGGGTACAGATAGTGATACTGATGTGGATCCGACTTTATATCAAGCCATGATCGGGTCATTTATGTATTTAACTGCTTCTAGACCTGATATAATGTTTGTTGTGTGTATTTGTGTCAGGTTTCAAGCTAATCCAAAGGAGATGCATATTAAAGCCGTGAAGCGGATTCTGATATACCTGAAGTCGACACCGAAGCTGGGACTTTGGTATCATGCTGATGGAGATCTGGAATTGGAGGCTTACACGGATTCAGACTATGGATGGTGTAGCTTGAACAGAAATTCAACGACTGGAGGATGTTAGTTCGTTGGAGGGAGGCTAGTATCCTGGAAATGCAAGAAACAAACTTCGGTAGCCGTATCAACATGCGAGGCCGAGTATGTAGCTGCGGGTAGTTGCTATTCACAGGTTCTGTGGATTCAACAACAATTGCGGTATTATGGTTTGAATTATACTCATACTCCCATTTGGATAGACAATCAATGAACTATTGCCGTAACAAAGAATCCAGTTAAACACAGTAAGACTTAGCACATAGACATAAGACATCATTTTATACGTGATTGTGCTGAGAAAAACATGATTAAACTGGTAAAAGTTCCAACGGAAGACAATAATGCAGATCTTTTCACAAAAGCATTTGATAGGTCATGGTTTAAATTGTTAGTCCAACTAAATTGCATGTGTTAATCTGTTGCTTAGTGTTAATGTCGCGCAAAGTTGAAAAAAATCTGTCAAATGAAAAAGTTGAAAAAGTTGAAAAAATTGGATTTTGTTCAAGAATTTTAAAAATTTTCATTTAAGTTTGAAATATGTTTAACTTCGAAACTCCATTCGAACTTAAGATAAGTTCGAACATCAGGTAAGTTCGAAGCACAGTTGATATAATTAGGTCAACAGTGTTCATTAAATGGACCTACACTCGAATTTATACCTCTCGAACTTCTTAAGGCGATCTCGAACTTAGTCTCGAACTTGTCGCGGATTCAATTTTGTGGTTCAATCCTCGAATCTTTAAAAACAGTACCTCGAACATACACAACACTTAGTCGATTTACAGCATCAAACACTAAGTAAGTGTCATTCAGTACTTTTAAGGGCATAAAAACCATAATTTTTGTGTTTTATATAACAAAAAACTAGGTGGCTTAAATCACTAAGATTTCGGCTATAAAACTTGAATTAATAATCAATAAACTTGATTAGAACCTATTAGGACTAGATTCAACAGTTAATTAAGTCTAAAAAGGTTTAACTCGTGATATTAATGTCTAAAATTCCGACTTCGAACTTGTTCTTCAGGATTCGAACTTGTTCTTTAGGTTCTGAACTTATCAGGTCTCGAACTTGTTTAAAAATATCTATAATTTTGAAGACAGACATGTTCGAAAAGGGTTCTCGAATTTAAATAAGTTCGAAGGTTAATAGAATGTTCGAACTTAAGTAAGTTCGAATTTAAATAAATTCGAAGGTGATTAAATTCGAACTTAATCAAGTTCGTATAACTCAAAATATTTCCAAAATTGAATTCTATCATTTTAAATGTTTGATTTATGTGCAGAAATGGCAGATCGTGCTTTCTATAACAGGCACAATATCATGATGGCGGTAGACGTTCAACTAGAAGAGGCATAGCCATACCGACAAATGTTGGAGTTCCTATCTCAATCAAGGGTCGCGTATGCGCTGACACATAATCTGATGATCATTCTACCGTATGTCCGCCAGTTCTGCAATCAGGGATGATTTCGTTGGTCTACAAAAAGCCCTTCAGCTTTTTGGGGTTTTTCTTCGGGGAGTTTGTTCATCAAATCACTGCTCTAACTCGTGAAAGATTTTTTAGGTACCCCAG
Source organism: Centrapalus pauciflorus (assembly GCA_020465985.1). NCBI lineage: Eukaryota > Viridiplantae > Streptophyta > Magnoliopsida > Asterales > Asteraceae > Centrapalus > Centrapalus pauciflorus. Next base: position 27,225 of record JAANYP010005059.1, read on the forward strand.
ATTCATTATGATGATCATAAGGAACTTTTTGCCAGAACTACCAGCGCTACCAGAACAAGTTGCAGCAGCTGCCATTGATAAACGCATCTTTGCAGACTGCCAATCCCACAATGCACTAAGGACAGATCTACTGAGGCCACAAGTGGCTCCGTTGTTCGAAGCAGTCATTGATCCAGATTTCGTAGCTCCCAAAGGAGACGAATGGATAATTGATGCACCTCAGCAACAAGCACCACAGCCACAGGCACCGGCTCAGCAAGTACCGGTTGCTCGAAAAGTACCTCCACCCCAAAACAACGGTTGCGGCAACTGAGGCATCCACATCGGGACCTCAGACTGGCCCCATATTACAGACATTAGAGGAGATATTTGCTCAGGGATCAGCGGCTTAGGAGAATATATCTGAGGAGCTTGTACATAACATTTTGGAACCCCCTTCAAACATGGACGATATTTTCAAGGAGATAGATGACTATCAGCCTTAAGTAACAGCAACAGAAGTAGTAGAAGGTCAGGTAGAGTCTACCTCCGAAGCAGCATTAGATTCAAGTTCCTACGATGTTTTAAGGGAAGCTGCCAATCCCTCAGCTTCTTTTGCAAGACATGGTTCAAGGCTAGTTGTGAGCCAACGGAAAATGACTCGTCCTACTCTCAGAGACGAAGATGATGGTGATGAGGAATTTTTTTGGAAGAAGAAGCGTTGATCACGAGACAGCAAAGAGCAAAGCGTCAACGAATAATTCAAGAAGCTCCATCCACTTCTACAACCGCTCCATCGTCATCAGCAACTATTCCAACACCATCTACAGCCACTGACTCTCAATCCTTTAATCAACTCAAAACCAAAGTTGATCTCCAAACAGTCCAACTATTTCAGCTATCCACAGTATTGAATGAGCTACAACAGCACAATTCTCAATTGGAGTAGCAGAATATGCAGCTACAACAAAAAGTGACTGCCCAACATGAAACCAAGACTGCGCAGCAATCTCAGATTCTATCTCTTTAGACCCTAGTGGAGCAAAATTTGAAAGATCTAACAGCTCAGGGGGACAGTAGTTGCAGGGGTGATGAATTGAGGGGGAGCCGAAGAGATGGAGATGATGGAGGAGGTGATCCCGATACTCAACAGAAAGACAGTGAGCCAGCAGATCTTCCACATGAGACTCCTCAGCAAGCTAAGTTTCAGAGGGAGCCTGGATCAGGCTCAGGCTCAGAAAAAGGCAAGGCAAGAAGCATCAGAGCTCATTGAACAAGAAAAGATAGGAGCCTTGGCCGGATTAGATGATGTGGATATGAACTTTGACTTTGAAGATGATTTAGAAGATCTTCATAAAGGTGAGTTTATTCAAGAAGATGTTCTAGAATGGAAATCAGATGACGAAGTGTTGGTAGATGAATAAGACGAAGTTGGTGAGATCATTATACAGAAGCAACCTATCACAAAGGCATATACTACTGAAGAACAAAGCATGATTGACATTAAAAAGTGCTTAAAGATGCCTTAGATGCTGAATCAGAATCTCAAGTGCCTGATAGAGAGATCACAAATGAAGAAAAGAGGTTCAGAACAGAAGAGAAGAAAAAGGCTTTGACGTAGAAAGAAATAATGAAAATGCCTAGTCCTGGAAAACTGTCTGGAAGTATACTCAGCTGGTTCCATGATCGAAAACTGTAGCTTTTCATTATTAAGAGAAAGGATGGACTTCAATATTTGAGGAGAAGACTGAAGGACTTCAACTCGTTGCCCAAGTGTGGGATAAAGGCCTTAGTCTGGAAGGAGCTTGTCAACATCGGAGACAATCGATACACTGAAATCATTGCTAAGATCATTCGAAGGGAAGGAAGGTTTAGGAAGTTTGAAAGACTCAATCCGAGAATAGGCAAGAGAATAATGGACCATGCAAGGATAGATCCTCTAACTGGCAGGACTAGGATGAAAATGTATTACAAGCCAGTTAGATGCCTAAAGAAAGTGCCTCTAAAACCAATGACACAAGATGTCTTAGGTAAACTTAACTGGTGCTATGTGGACAGTGAGACGTGTGAAGCTGTTATGAAAGATGAGGAAGAAAAGGTGATTTTGAAAGTGTAAGATCCACTACACCTAGTTAACTTGTCTAAGGATGATCTGCTCAAGCTTCATGATCAGGAAATCTCTTTTGACGAGCATTTGAAATCTGAAGGCAGAAAGTATCAGAAAGTTGTAAAGGTTTGTGTTGTACAGTGACTTCATGCAGGTAGTGTTGTGAATAAGCCTAGTTTTATAGAATAATGAATATCTTTCTAGAAGCTATCGTCAAGGGAAAGTCTGTTGGTACACCCTATGTGACGATAGCAGTCTAGATATGTAATAGATAATCATTTGTAATAGATGAAGCTTTATTAATACAAGTTATGTGTATTAATTCACATTTATGTATGATGTCTGCATTTGCATGTTAAGTTTTAGAATAAGCTCTAGGATAAGTTCTAAAAAAAGTTCTAGGAATAAGTTCTAGGATAAGTTCTAAGGATAAGTTCTAAAGCTAAGATTCGAACTTAACACAACCAAGACGAACTTAGTGAAACTAAGTTCGTAGGGTATTGGACAAGTTCGTGGGCATGGGCCTAAACGAACTTACTCAGTCAAGTTCAAACTTAATTAGTATACTTAGATGTTACATCGTTTCATTAAGTGACTTTTGAGAAATACGAGTTTCATAGCTTTTGCAAGTGCATATGCGAGCTAGAACATTTCAGAGAGTCTGTTTTGGAGCAATACACAGTGTGGGGTCGTTCGTTGTATCAGATATCATTGTGTTTGGCTCCGATTCCCATGCGTGAACGATCTGTTAAGCCACTAACGAGGATTCAGCACTCGTTGGAAGGCGTCACGTCAAAATCAGATCCGTGACAGATGTGACGTTACATGCTGCTTGACCAACTGATGCTTATTTCTCCTTAGAGGGAAATAAAGATTTCTCACCCTTAGACTTAATCTTTGAGGCAGATTTCCACCCCCTTTAAGGAGATAGCACAGAGCGTTCAACATCAGTGATGCCAAAAGGAACGGATCCGGTAGGCTTGGCAGCAGCAGCTTTTGTAACAGGTTTAGAACGCACCATGTTATGCACTAAGAAATACAGGTTTTCCTTCAGCTCTGCTAACTGGGTATGGCAATGGGTAAGATAGTTTGACTGAGACTCGACAGTGGCTAACAGAATAGAGATGACATCCATGTCAGTATCGCTTTCTTAAGCTATGCAAGAGTAATGTTGATTTATTCTTGCACATATTCAAAACCTGATGCCATAGAGTTAGACACAAACATCACTAAGGTATAGAAAGAGGCTAAAGTTGAGGGTTGAGAGACAAATCATGTTTCAGCTATACTTGATAGTTATTGACAAACAGCTACCAAGCTAAACACAAAGTCCTGTGGAGAGAGATGAGAGTGAAGTGGAGAGTAGTTACAGGTGTACAGTGAGTGCACACGACTGTGAGGAGTTTCCAGGTTGTGGAGAGGGTGATGGAAAGGATGATCTGAATGATTCAAGAAACCCTGCAAGCTGTGAAGACACAGAGTCTACAATGGTAGAAGAAAGGGTGGTCATGGATTTTTCCAAAGAATCAACCTTGGAGGACAGCACAGTAAGTTGTTCTTTCAAGGATAGAACCTTTAGAGATGGAGGAGTATTGGTGGATTGTTTGGATTGAGTTGAGGGAGATGATGGAGAGGATGGTGGTGTATTAGGTTCACTTGGTGATGGTAAGGGCATAGTGGATAAAAGTTCCATAGCCTGTGCAAAGGACAAGTGACCTAATTTAGAAGGGACAAGGATACCTTCAGCAGTGGCCAAACCTTCATCATTAGGTGAGGAGATTGGACATGTTTGTCTTTCAAGAACCACTAATATTGTGATTCCTTTATGAAAGACATGGGTGGTACCCTCAGTATTGCCTAGGTTTCGAGGCACTTATTCATGTGGTGAAGTGGTGTGCATTTCAACAACATCATTGGTGAAAACTAGTGATGGAATTTGCATCTGGGGAAAGCCGTCACCAGAGGGTTGTTCTGTACCCTAAGGATCATCGGGTTGGGATGTTGATCCTTCAGCAGCTGATTTAGTTTGATGAGTTGCATCATGAGTAGAAGAAGATGAAGGTTGATCTGTTGGTGGGCTTGAACAAACTGTTTTGGCTCCTTGTGCAGACAGGGGTTGTGTAGGAGAAATACAAGTGGGGAATAGTGTGGACTCAGTATGGAGTGGAGGGAACTCTTGTCTTTCAATGTCCTCACCCAGTTGAGAGGGTGGGACAGTTGACGTGGTGGTCTCCATATGTATAACTAGTTCCTGTTGGGAGGAACCAGAGGGCTCTGGCTTACTCTGGATGGACTCAGGTTGGAGTGAAGCAGGCTCCATAAAGGGTGCACCTCTTTCCAAGATAAGAGTAGCGGATGCAACAGGGCTTGCTTCTTTTTCAACTGAATCCTGTTGAGAGGGGTCAGAGGGGCTTTGTTAGGTAGGTTGGCTGGCTGATTTCATTCTGACTAAGGATTTTTTCCTTTTCCTGGAGTATGTGGTGGGTGAAGTGGGAGGTTGTTATGTTTGCACTGGAGAAGAGACTGGGCTAGAAACATGTGGTGTAACCTGTTCCCTGGTCATAGATGGCACAAACCAATGCCCATGAAGGCCTCTGGCTCAACAGATGAACCTAGGATATCAGCCTGCTCCCCCGCAGGCACAGAGACTGAGGGTGCAGACTTTGTTTTTCGGGTATTCTTGGTGACAGGTCCTTCTTCACTAGACTTATTGCACGTTTTGCCCTTTTAGTAAATGATTTGGATTTTGCTTTGGAAGCAGCTGTTGGATCCACCTCCTGTTCAAAAGGTCCTTCCACCAAACCAACCAACCTTTTCGTTGGTGTTGTGAGACGAGGTTCTTCAGACATAGCTAATGGATGAAAAAACTTTGTTTCCAATAACAGGAAACACCATTGACTTCGAAAATAACCAAGCGCTGTAGAGAGAGTCACCACAATCATATTTGAAGATGAGACTTAAGAATCTGGGATACCTTACAGATGGGGAACATTTCTCTTGTTTCACAGAGGCTCTCAGATTGCAAAAAATCCGTTTGGCCATTTAAGTGTGGTTTCATCGATAAACTACATAGCCACTTGCACTTCCTCTCTGCTGAGCTGATCAAACGAACCAATATTTCAGCTTAAACTTATCACCACAGAGGCAAAGAGAAAGCTGTAGGTTGGTGCCAGTTCCTTCCTGAATAATGTAGCTCCCACCAGCATCTCAGCAAGTTATCCATTTGTTGATTTCCAGGCTGTGGTTTATCATATTTTTCGTCCGCTAGCAGATGGAGTACCTCTCAAAGAAGACGAGAAGAGATATCAATAACTTTGATGTTGTTGAGAATGGTTCGTCGAATAACTCTGGCAACAACGTCAATTGAGCAGGTACCAGAACTCGTATACCATCGCTTGATACATTACACCTGGAAGTTGCAGTGGGAGTCCCTTGATGAATTCCACCATCGATTCATAACCTTTTCCAACATAAATTTTGGGTATTGTCAGATATGCTACATAGTTCATGGGTTTGATAATGAGGGTGGTAGTAACTAATGGGTGTTTAACCACATCATCACCAAGGAAGACAGGCACAAGTGGTGTATGGGAAGCCATTTGGGAAGTTGATGAAAATACACAAAGCAGAGACAGAACGCCTTTTAATGGTAGCTAGGGTTTTTCAGAGTGTGGATATATGTAGGGTCGTAGTAGGGAAGAAGAAGAAACAGTTATCGTGTGTATTTATAGGATTTTGAATATGAGATAGTGGAAGAGAGAAAAGGGCGGTTGATTTGAAATGTGATGACTAACGGAATGGAACGGTTACCACGTCAGTACATGAGTTAAGCCAACTTGACTATTTTCTTCTCTTAAACACTCAACACACATTATACGTAGGTACTTAAAATAAATATATACACAATTTATATAGCTTTAATGTGAAATAATGTTAATGAAAATTGGATGTTCAAAGATGTTCCTCAAACCTGTGATGGAAGCGTTTCATCAAAAACTAATCAGTCTATAACCTGTTTATGAAACCTGTCGACCAATTCTTTGCCACAGCTTTCAATTTGAAACCTGTTTAATGAGTGAACTGATTCTTGTATGACAGAATACAGAGAGAGCATGTTGTAATAGTCCCAATGATAACCTATGCACACAATATAATGATTTTAGCACAAAATCCAAAGAAAAAGAATGATGAACACTCTATTCTTGATATGAATATTGAGAGAAAATTGTAAGAGAATGCGGCGGCCGTATTTTCTATTAATAGAATAATTCCAAGGTTGTGGGAAACCCTTGGTGGAGTTTCCCTTACATAATTAAAACAAGTTTGACAATATAAAAATCAGCCACCTCTACTTGAAATTACTAAGTTAAAAAAATAGACTTTAAATGACATTACATTTGAAATAAAAAAAAACTAATTATTACAAAATGAAATTCCACATTGTTCAAAATTTGAAGTCTAACAATCACCCGCTTTTCGATCACTGTGGATGACAACGAGCATGATCAGTACTTTCTCTGAGTCCAAGGACGACGGCGAATCTTCGAGTTACTTGCCTGATGTGTAGCCTTCCGTCGACCAGTTCTTTGCCACTGAGGATGTCATGTATTTCTTTTGGTCTTCGTTTGAGCTCTGAGACTTGTTGAGCATCATCTTTTATTATTCTTTTGTTGAGTTCGGCTCTCACCAGTCTAAGTGTACCATCAGAATAACAAGGCAGCTCCTCAAAGTGCATGACTTTTTGTGCCCTTTATTGTTCAAAAATACAACCCCTTGCTAGCCTCTCATAAGGACCTTATACGCCGGATAGTGATCTAGAAAAAAAATGTCATGTTCCTGGGCCTTGAGTCCTACTTTAACCATGAAGGTCTCAATCTCCATTTGAAAATCCCTTAAGCACATGGTAATTGAACGGCGATTCATGCTTCTTGTTAGGGCAGCGACAGCAATGACGTGAGTTAGGCGCTTTTTGATCTTCTTTTTCAGCTTGTCATACAGATCTCAACATCATCAATGTTCACAAAGTATAAGTCACTCTCATGTATAAACTGTATAGTCTCGTCTTCTCTGAGCACCTCGAATGCGAGAGTGAACACACGGGCTCGCTTATACATATGAATGTTATAGATCTTTATGAATTTTGATTTAGACCAGTATTCAGATTTTGGTCTTTTTTCTTTTAGCATCACCTGATTATATTCAGCTTGTTCGGACCGAGACGCATCAGTCATAATCATTAATAGGCGTCAGTTATAAGATCCTTAACTTTAACTGAATACCATCTTAAATATTTCATCTAGATAAGGACTTTTAAAAACTTCAGCTGGAAATTTCCTCAAAAAATTCAATAAGCCCTGAAATGGAGGTTCTTCTATCTCTGTAGGAGGAGCTTCAAGCAGTTTGAGTATACGACACCGATAGTCCTGTCTTATAGCCTCTTCTTCATCAGTCATTGAGTGAACCTTGCCCTTTGCATACCACCTTACCCATTCTACATCATTGGTGTCGTACCTCAGAGTTACATCAGCCCTTGATTCGAAGCAGTCTACTGTTCTGGGGACTGATGACTCAGCAGTTTGGGCTGGAGGGGTTGGTTAGACTGTTGGGGTATCTTAGACTGTAGGGGATTCTATTTGTGTAGGGGTGGGAGCCTTTAATGATTAACGGATTTCGTCTTGTGGTACGTAGGTTGGGTCATTCAAAAAGTCAAACGAGGATGACGATTTTTGTGGTGACTCCGGCTCAGGCTTAGGTGAAATCATAGGATAGTCTTTTGATCAACATGGGAGTCTGTGTCGGACACCAATATGATCTCAACGTTTTCATTTGTAGGTTAAAATTTCATCATGGCTGATAATGGATCTAACTCTGTTGGGCCTTCATGAGCCCCTGAACTTCATTCCCCACCGTGATCTGCTTCCGCTCCCCCTACAGCCATCAAATCTCCCTCAGGCTGAACCCTGGGGCGCTTTTCCCCCTCAGGATGATTAGGATCATCCAGATCAACATGCTTACGTTTATGGTACTGAGCCTTAGGTCTGCACTGTAACTCAATCATAGCAGTATCCAGGTGGTCAATTCGGCCATTCAATTGCTCTTAAACCTGAAGTACGAACCTTTTAAGATCATCTATCTTATTAGATAGTTGGCAAATCTGTGCTTGGACTAACGGGGGTCTTGGCTGCAACTCCTGAGATGCAATACCCTTACCCTCTATAAATGAGAATATGGCAATATGCTGCTCCTCATAAGTAGCCTTAAGGGCGTCCAGGTCAGCCCGCAAAACGAACCCGGCAGCACGGAGAGCCGCCGTTAGCATCTCAAGAGTGGTCCCGAGATGGCCTGAGGTTGATGGCATTTGAGTGTCAACTCGAGGTCTCCCTTTTATCATTTCTGGCTCCCCTGTAGGAAGTGCAGATCCGGAAGTTGTTTGAGGCATCACGGAGGCGCCTACTGCTTGGGTGGACGCCATGAAGGTGTTGTGTAGAGTGTTATGGAGTGTAGAGTGAGCTGTGATCAAATGAGGGTTGGTCACTGGGGGCGACAAGTGACCTGTTCCAACATCACCTCTCTTCGAGTGAGAGGGTGATGGTGTATTAGCTTTATCCCCATGCAATCAAATAGTTGCTTTACTTAAAAGTGAAAAACAAAAAAAGAAAGAGAGAAAAGCATAAAAAATTCAAAAAAAAGAGAATATAGAAAAATGAGAGAAGTCTTAGAGTCATAGGTTCAAAATGACGAAATTTAGCACAGTCTAACAAACTCTAAGTGCTAAACTTTCACACATAATGCACCATAAATACTAAGTGATATACATATTTTTGTCTGATATGTTGGTAGGCATAAGACATGAAGAATTTCCGTAAAACTAATAAAATAATCAAGAAATTGTCATACGTGTAAGTAACTTAGATGTATGACCAATAGGTCTTAATTTCTATGTTAGAGAAATACAGACAATGACTATGAATGAGGTATGCAAAATTATCTGGTGGTGTATAGCTTTATCAAAATACATCTTAATCAAAGAAAGAAAAAGTTTTGTAAAGAGAAGGAAGTCAAAACAAGTGGCTTTGTTGTACGTAAGTACAGATCTGTCACCGCTGTTTTGACTTGAACTAGCAAAATAAGTCGCTTTGTTGTACGTATGTACAGATCTGTCACCGCTGTCTTGCTAACATGAGAATAACTCTAATATAAACTAAGACACTTTGTTGTATGTAAATACAGACCTGTGTCCGACGTTCGCCTTTTAAAAATAATTTGCAAATACCAATTACTCATAGTCATTGTGTGTCTGCCTCGATCATAGAAGTATGTCTAAGTATGGGACACCTAAGATTGTTTCTTTATAAATAAAAAGGCCAAAGAAAATTTCCAAGTGTTGAATGTTTAAATGGAAAAACATACCAAGAATCGACTTGGAATGTATGTCACGACAAACAATCAAAGGAATAAAAATTCCTAAGTCTGAGAGTGCAATACTGAAAGTGCGTTTGAAACTGCTATCTGATTGAACCTTCTTTGACTATCTCGCAAAAATTTTCTGTTAGTGTATTTTTATTCTTAAATTATTTTTTAGTTTATTTCATTTTACTTTATTTAGTTTTACTTTACTTTGTTTAATTTTAGATTATTTCATTTTTAATAGGAGCGAGATCAAAGTTACTAGGATCCATTTTTTGTTGGAGAAACAAAATTGTGTGATAATCTGTTGCTTAGTGTGAATGTCTCGCAAAGTTGAAAAAGTTCCGTCAAATGAAAAAAAGTTGAAAAAGGTGGATTTTATTCAAGAATTTTTATAATTTTCAATTAAGTTCGAACAACAGTTAAGTTCGAAGTCACTTTCGAACTTAATAGAAGTTCGAACTTAAGGTAAGTTCAAATTAGTTTGGATATAAATAGGTCAACAGTGTTCATTTAATGCACCTACTCTCGAACTTATCCTCTCGAACATAAACAGGCGATCTCCAACTTGTGTCTCGAACTTATCATTTTTTGAATCTGAAGACTATTCCTCGAGTTTTTCCACTATACCTCGAACATACTCATACACTTAGTTGTTTTTAATCAACAATCAACTAAGTAAGTGTATTTTAGGTCCTTTATAGGCATTAAAATTGATAATTTTGTGTTTTGTATATTTAAAAACTAGGTGGTTTAAATCACAAGATTTAGGATATGAATCTTAAAATTAATTATTCTTAATAAACTTGATTAGAACGTATTAGGCACTTCTTTCAGGGTTTTTCTTCAGGGAGTTTGTTCATCAAATTACAGCTTCAGCCCGTGAAAGATCATTAGGCACTTCTTTCCAGAACTACCAGCGGTACCAGAACAAGTTGCGGTAGCTGCCATTGATCAAGATTTCGTAGCTCCAAGAGGAAACGAATGGATAATTGATGCACCTCAGCAACATGCACCACAGCAACAAGCACCGGCACAGCAAGCACCGGTTGCTCGGGAAGTCCCTCCTATAAGTACAGTGACAACGTGAGCTGGGTCTTCCACATTGGGACCCCAGGTTGACCCGAGGATGCAGACTTTGGAAGAATTTTTTGCGCAAGGCGCAGCAGCTCAAGAGAATATATCTGAGGTGCTTGTACATAACATATTGTGGAGCCGCCTTCCGATAAGGACGATATTTTCAAGGAGATAGATGACTATTAGCCTCCAGTAACAGCAACCGAACTGGCAGAAGGTCAGGTAGAGTCTACCTCTGAATCAGCATCAGATTAAAGTTTCGACGATGTTTTAAGGGAAGCTGCCAATCACTCAACTTCTTTTACAAGACATGGCTCAAGGCTAGTTGTAAGCCGACGAAAAATGACTCGTCCTGCTCTCAGAGACGAAGATGAAGGTGATGAAGATTTTGTTTTTGAAGAAGAAGAGTTGATCACGAGACAGCACATAGCTAAGCATCAACAATTAATTCCAGAAGCTCCATCCACATCTACAACCGCTCCATCGTCATCAGCAACTGTTCCAACACCATCCACAGCCGCTGACTCCCAATTCTTCAATCAACTCAAAACCAAAGTTGATCTCCAAACAGTCCAAATCTTTCAGCTTTCGCAAGCGGTGAATGAGCTACAACAGCACAACTCACGATTGGAGCAACAGAACGTCATCTACAACAAAAGGTGATTGCCTAACATGAAACTCTGACTGCCCAGCAATCTCAGTTTCTAACTCTTTAGACCCTAGTTGAGCAAATTTCAAAAGATCTTGCAACTCAGGGGGAGAGTAGTTGTAGGGGTAATGAAATGAGGGGGAGCCGAAGAGATGGAGATGATGAAGGAGGTGATCCCAATGCTCAACAGAAACACAGTGAGCTAGCAGATCTTCCACATGAGACTGCTCAGCAAGCTGAGGTTCAGGGGGAGCCTGGATTATCAGGCTCAAGCTCAGAAAAAGGCAAGGCTCTAGAAGCATCAGAGCTTATTGAACAAGAAATGGCAGGAGCCTTGGCCGATTTAGATGATGAGGCTGAGATCATATTTGAGTTTGAAGATTTTATAGATCAGGTGGAACTTGAAGAGGGTGAGTTCATACCTGAGGATGTTACAGACTGGAAATCCAATGATGAAGTATTAGAAGATGAAGATGATAATCTTAATGAAGTTTTCATTCAAAAGCAGCCTGTCACGGAGATATGTGAGAACAAGAATGTGATAGACATCGATTTGCTGAGATCTACAGATAATGATGAATCAGAATCTGATGCAGCTGACTGGTAGCTATAAACTGAGGAGAAAAGAAGTCTATGGTTTAAGAAAGAAGAAAAGAAGGCTGTCTTGGCAGTACATTATAAGATGAGGCTACCAAGCCCAGGCAAACTATCAGGAGGCATTCTCAGCTGGTTCTTTGACAGAGAACTGCAGCTATTTATTCTAAAAAGAAGAGACGGGTTGCAGTATTTGAGAAGAACACTAAAAGACTTTAATTCCATGCCAAAATGTGAAGTGAAAGAATTGGCTTGGAAAGAATTGATCAACCTGGGAGACGACCAATATGATGAAGTGTTAGCAAGAATAATCAGAAAAGAAGGTCGGTCAGGAAGGTTTGAAAGGCTTAAGCCAAGGTCTAGTAAAAGAGTGGTGGATGAAACCATAATAGATCCACTTACTGGGAGACCATGGGCTAAGATGGTTTACAAACCAGACAGATGTCTAAAGAAATTTCCTTTAAAGCTAATGCCACAAAATGTTTTTAGTAATATGAAGTGGTGGTATGTCGATAAGAAGATAGCCGAGGCAGTAATGGCAGATCAAGACGAAAAGACAATTTTGAAAGTTTATGATCCTTTGCACCTTGTCAACTTGTCCAAGGATGACCTGCAGAAGCTTCAAGATCAACCAATTTTCTATCATGAAGGCTAGAGATCTGAAGGCAGGAGGTATCAGAAGTTGTCAAAGTGTGTGTGAAGCAGGGACTGCATGCAGGCAGTAGTTTGAATAAGCCAAGTTCTGTAGACTAATGAATATCTTACTAGAAGCTATCGTCAAGGGAAAGTCTATTGGTACACCATGTGTGACGATAGCAGTCTAGATATGTAATAGATAGTCATTTGTAATAGATATGGTTTTATTAATACAAGTTATGTGTGTAAATTCACATTTATGTATGATTTCTACATTTGCATGTTAAGTTCTAGAATAAGTTCTAAGATAAGTTCAAGAATAAGTTCTAGGATAATGTTCGAACTTATCCAAACCCAGACGAACTTGGTGAAGCTAAGTTCGTAGGGCATTGGAGAAGTTCGTGGGCATGGGCCTAAACGAGCTTGACTAGTTAAGTTCGAACTTAATTAGTATACTTAGATGTAAATTCGTTTGATTAAATGACTTTTAAGAAATACGAGTTTCAGAGCTTTTGCAAGTGCACGTCAGAGCTAGAACGTTTCAGCGAGTCTATTTTGGAGAAATACACCGTGTGTGGTTGTTCATTGTATCGGCTATCATTGTGTTTGTCTCCGGTTTCCGTAGATGATCAATCTGTTTAGCCACTAACAAGGATTCCACACTCGTTGAACGGCGTCACGTCTAAATTAAATCTGTGACAGAGGTGACCTTACAGACCCGATGCCTCCTCACTTGGTTCCGCCGACTGCACGGTTCACCACCGGCCAGAACCCGTATACCGACTTTTTCAACAGCGTCTTCGGTCCTCCTCCGCTGCCTCCTCCATTTGAATGATAAGGTACTATCCTTCCTTATTCGTTACTTTTTTGTCTTTTATTTTATTTTAGTTTCTTATGCATTTAAATTCTTTATCGTAATTTTCATTTATTTTGAGTTCTTAGACGAGTCCTTTATAGAGTTTATAATGATTATATAGTCTCATTTCTTCCCCAATCGAGTCTTGTTTGCCGATCAGGCCGTGAAAGATGATAATAAATAGAAAATACATGTACGAGGGAATTGGCTAGTGTTGATACGATATTTTATAATTAAGAAAAGAGTTGTACTAATAATTAGAACTTTTGCCATGTAAAATGAATTTAAGTACGTTAAAATGTATTTGGGCTTAAATGTCAGTAATGTGTCAAAAGATTTTGGAAACCCATGCAATAAGGGGGAGAATTTAATTATGTTTTAGCCTCAATAGTGAGTTAATTGTAGTCTAGATGGTTCGGGAAATTAAGTTCCTAAGGGTACCATTCATTCCTAATCCCCTAAAACCGTTTGGTTTGGGAGTGGTTGACCGAAATCTTGTTACATGGACCATCTAGCTAATCTAGTTTGAAAAGAAAATAGATAGAAACATGGTGGAAAAAGAAAAGGTTGTCGTAAACATGCAACGAGGAAAAGATGGTCGAAAGACCCACATGTTTTAAGTATCGTAACCTTGAGCTAAATTTGTATTTCCAAGAGTGAGATACATTTTATAAATTCTAAGGGAAATATATTTTAACTGAAAACGTCTTCAACTTACATGTTGAGAATTTTAATGCATTAGACCGAAGGCTAGCTTAACATAAAATTCCTAGAGTCACTGCTAATACATGCTCGTTACATAGTTAGTTCTGATTCCAAAAGCTTGTTTGGGGACGACCAAGAGTTAAGTTGGGGAGATTTGATGAGTCTATAATTTATTTTGTTTCAGAGTCATTTTATGTTCATTTTAAGCACCGATACTTCGTAAAATCCATACTAGTACTCCATGTTTGTGTTTCAGAGCAAAGATATTAAAAGAAAGCATCTCGATAAAATTCAGAGCAAACCGAGCTGAAGGGGGCGCAAGTCTGGACCACTCTGCGCTCCACAATAGAAGAATTCCAGCTGTCCAGATACATTCCAGCGTATACCAGCATAACAATAGCCGCATCTAGGTGAGGGGGGGGCGCAAGCCTGCGCTTGGCCTGAACTAGAGTGATGCAAAAACGCATTTTAAAGCTTGTTAAACCCTAATCTCGACCTCTCTATAAATAGGTCGATGGCAGCCTTGGAGAAAGTCCCGACGTGTGTGAAAGAGTGTCGAAGCCCTGCCCGAGTTGATCTAGAATACAAGAACAAAAACGGTGATTCGCAAGCTACGCAATGACTCAGATCTACATTGTTGTAGAGCATACGATGAGCGGCTAACCCATTAGCCGTTTGCGGAGCATCAACGGCTAAGTTTAATCCACTTTAATTTCTCACGCTTTAATGTATTCGTATTGATTTAGATATATTATGTGTATGCAAATGATAAGCATTCGACTATGATTATGATTGTATATTTTGATTGGTAAACGCAAGATAGTTTATCGTGGTATTATTGTGCCGAGCCCATTAGCTTACGGATTAAGACAAGTAATGAATATTTCATACGCTATGTCGTGATTTATTGATTAAAACATATTTGAGTAATTTAGTCGCACAATTAATTATGTCTATGTGATTGTTGCATAAAATTAGAGTAAGTAATACTTATGTCGTGGTGATCTCGCGAGTGGTTATTCGTCTGTTGATTGTTTATTTACTACGTTAGGTATTCTGCCATTAATTTTACTTACAAAACGATAGCAAATAATTGACCTAAACAAATCATTAAAATCCACATTTCACAATTTTCAGAGCTTTCAATAAAACTTATAAGGCTAATAACCTAACCCTAATTACAACCACACTCTCTGTGGATTCGACCCTTACTTCTCTAAGCTAAATATTGGATTTAAGGACTATTTCTGCAAATCACAAAGATGGCCCGTCAGTTGTATGCGCGATATGCCTTCAAATTGGATGAGTATCCAATGAAGATCGCTTCATCCGCCTTCTCATTCAAATTCCCAAGGTTGTCCTTGTCGTTTCAGATTTTAAAGAGTTCTTTTCGTCAGTGATTTTATCCATGCAACTCTCAACGTATTTATTCCTATCCTCAACATCTATTTTTTATTTATATTTTTCTTTATCACCTCATGGTTGTTTAGCCACTTCTTTTCATATATATCAGATGTTTCTTCTTAATGATTGGGATAGTTGTTCAGCCATGACACACTTTTCTTTTTCAGCATTAAATATAGCTTCTATCTCAAATATTTGTGTGTCCAAGTTACATTTATTTTGTACATATAAATTATTTACAGAATCATGAACGTGAATATACCTTGAATCTGACGTGGAACACTCAGAATCCCCGGACTTGGCCATCAGACAGGCTGAGGGATCTTTCTTTTTCTCCACCTAGACAGCCGTGTCTGATTCTGAATCAGAAGTAGTCGCATAATCCGCCAGTCCAACTCTGTCAACCATATAGCAATTTCTGCCCCTATCATCTTCCTTGTTAGAGTAAGCGTCATCCCAGTAGTCTTCTTGAGCAACGAGGGCCATGGCATCAGACCTTTTCTTCAGTGCCTCAAGCTTTCTTTCATAGTAACCGACATCATGCTCAAACTGATTCTTTCATTCTCGAGCAAAGTGTTACAGTTTCCCACATTTGTAGCATAGACGCTCATTATTTGCCTTAGGCTCATCAGCTCTAGGCCTTTCCTCTCTCCTTTCAGTTGGCCTCTTGTCAACTCTTTGTGGGTCACGGCTATCATCCTGACGATTGTAATTTCTCCTATCATCACATCGCTCATCACGCCTATCATCTTGCTTTTTATAACAGCCATCATCTCGATAGTCTCTCCTGTCATCACATCTCTCTCTTCTGTCATCTCTTCTATCATCATACCTCCTATCATCCCTATAATTGTGATTCCAGTCATGATGTCCCCTATCGTTCCTATCATCTCTCCACCATTCATTCCTTGGATCATCTCTCCTCTCATCCCTTCTGTCCTCAGGATACCTCCAAGGGCCAGAGTCATAAAGAAGTTGGTTGATTGTCTTGTTTTGTTAAAAACGTCTTTGTTGAGACGATTTGACCATAAGGAAATTTGTTCTAGTAGGGCACTAGAGATGGGTTTGGTGGTGGTTCAGTGGATAGTGTCTTACTGGAGAGTAGGGCTAAAGAGTCAGCTGGTTTGGTGCATGGGTTGGATGATAATAACAAGGATGCCAAAGTGTTTCCCATTTGTTTATGTTGATCTACATCACCTTGATGTTTCTTAAGTTCCTTGAAAACCACATTAATCGAGACATTTAGAATATCCAGATATCGTTTGGTGGCTTGACTTGCAATTTGCCATTCTGGAGCCAAAGAGGAAAGGAACACATTGATATCATCTTTATCCTTTTTAATGTGCAGCTTGTTCAGCTCATTCATAGCTGCATAGAACCTTGTGAAGGTACCTTGAAGAGATTCTTCATCTTTGGCTTGGAACTCAGTAAATTTGGCCTTAGCTTCCTCTACTTTGGCCCTATCATCTAAATCCTCCCCAAACATTTGCATTTCTAATTCATCCCACATTTCTTTAGCTGACATTTTGCTGTCAACTCCAACCAGGATTTCAGTAGGGGGCTTGGCAAATGAAATACTATACCCTTCTATCAGCTTATTGTCTATCCCTCTCTACTTCAGTGGAAGATTCACGAACAATCCTTGATGCTGGGACTGGAGGATCAGCATCTGGCCTTGCAGGTAATTCTTGGTAATAGACAACCGGTCCTTCTTTTAAAGATTCAAGTAGTGGATTCCCCATGGATTGCATGCCAAGGAATTTGAGAAACCTTTGATTCCACTGTTCGTACTCATCTGGATAGAGAACAGGTTGTCTGTTCTATGATCCAAGAACAAGGGCTTCTCTATACATGATGTATGAAGTGCTGATTAAGGACTGAAGATCTTTTGAAGAGGAAACTGAATTTCGGATGGACAAGAACCGAATTTCGGATGAGCCGAATTCGGGTGAACAGTAACTCGGATGAAGTTAAACTCCAATGATTATAAGTTGTGAACAGTGCCTCAGATGAACAGTAACTCGAATGAATAGTAACTTGGATGAACAGTAACTCAGATGGTTGAATAACTCGGATGATGAGTAATTCTGATGGACTGAAACTCAAATGGACCTATAACTCGGATGAATTAAGAGTCGGATGGACTGACTTTCGAATGACTAATCAGTACCTTGGATGGTTAAGTTAAAGAAGATGAGATCAACTCTGATGATCCGAATTTAGGATGATTCGAGAAGGACTTGAAAATATTTAAAAGAAAAAAGAACAAGTAAATTCAGTGGTCTGAAAAATGGGTTAACAGTGTTTCGGGAGATGGGATCCGAGATTTGGTCCGAAATATGTTAAAGTTTGATGCTAATTGATCAGAAATTTGATCCGAGATATGATCCGAATTTTGGTCCGAGTTTTAAACTTCGTTGAAGTCCATATTTTCAGATTTAACAAAAATGCAGTTTAAGTACTGGAAATAATTTCTAAATGTTTGGAGTAATTTTTAAAACAAATTTTGAAAATCACAAGTAACCAAAACACCTAAAAATCTGAGCTTTTTAACCAAAATCTGGGAATAAAACTCAAGAACACGAGATAATAATTTCACCAAATAATCGATAAAACAAGAAATGATTGAACAAACAGAGTTCAAAATTAGTATATGATTGATAGCAGATGATTATAAAAACAGAATAGTTAGAGGGTATTTAAGATCAAACCGTGAAATATGATGATGAACACGAAGAATCTCAGATCCACTTCGGAGGCTCTGATACCAATTGTTGAACAGATAATAGGAAGGCTCTGATATTTGAACTTGGCTTTGATACCAATTGTTGTAATCATCCCAATGATAACCAGCACACAATATAATGATTTCAGCACAAAATCCAAGCAAAAAGAATGATTAACACTTTATTCTTGATATGAATATTGAGAGAAAATTGTCAGAGAATGCGGCAGCCGTATTTTCTATTATGAGAGTAATTCCATTGTTGTGAGAAATCCTAGGTTGGAATTCCCTTCCATAATTAAAACAAGTTTGACACATAATAATCAACCCCCTCTACTTGAAATTACCAAGGAAAATACAACAGAAATTAAATGACATTACATTTGAAATAAATTAAACTAAAAGTTACAAAATGAAATTCCAAATGATCGAATTTCAAGTCTAACACAGAAGGTTTCAGGTTTAGGCAACGGAAAAGGTTTGATGGTTATTATTTTGTCGAACCTGTTCATATCTTAAAGAACTAGCTAAGTATAGAACTGGTGAAACATGTTCCTTCAAAGCTGTTGTTTGAGATTTTAGCAAGTTTGCTTAATTATCCTTTGCACATCAATAACACTTAATTCACTTTTATTTAACATCCCAAGCTTGCATACAGGAGAATTAAACCTATTTTCATCAAGGGGTTTGGTGAAAATATCTTCAAGTTGTTCTTCTGTTGGAATAAAAGTTACCTCAACATTACCTTTTTGGATGTGAACCCTTTTGAAGTGACGTCTGACTTCTATATGCTTTGTTTTGGAGTGGATGATAGTGTTGTTAGAGATGGCTAGGGCTTTGGTATTGTCACACAGAATAGGAGTTTTCCTATATACCAAGACAT
Organism: Centrapalus pauciflorus; assembly: GCA_020465985.1. Taxonomy (NCBI): domain Eukaryota; kingdom Viridiplantae; phylum Streptophyta; class Magnoliopsida; order Asterales; family Asteraceae; genus Centrapalus; species Centrapalus pauciflorus. Next base: position 46,247 of record JAANYP010005059.1, read on the forward strand.
TATCCTCAAGCTGTTGCTACATCCTGTTGTAATGTATTTCCAAAACAAATCAGCACATGAATGTTTCTTTTATCAAACACAAGAAGAATAAAGTCTCAATAATTGTGTAATTATGGTGAAACAAAGAGAATGTTGGGAAAATGATGAAATGGCGGCTGAGAATGATTTCTGTATATTCCAACCGTATAAAAAAGATTACAACCCTAGGAGCCTATTTCTAGGCTCCTTTAATTACTTTTAGAGAATAGACACTTTTGGTCCCTGAACTATTACATTGAAATTAACTCACTAGAAAATAAATACAAGACTAAAGATTAAGTAAATAATTATTTCAAAATAAGTCCACATGATCGAAATTTAGTATCTAACAATCTCCCCCTTTTCGATCAACGTGGAGGTCCTGGAACTCTGGCATGGTCTGTGTAAGGTCTGGTCTCTACGGATCTTATCTAGACGCGACACCGTCAACGAGTGCGGAATCCTCGTTAACGGCTTGACGGATATATCTCTCACACGGAACACGGAGACTACCACAACGCTGTACGATCGACGACGAACGAACCTAAGCAATGATTCTCTCTGAAACAACTCAAACAATACTGATAAACTCGAGATCGCCCTTTTGCTTAATCTCACACGAATTCTGCAAAAGTCTCTTAATGATTCGAATTAATCCCTAATTATAGAGGCTCATTCGAGTTTGTCATGGGTCAAACTCGAATCAGGCCCAAGGCCCATTCGAGTTTGTCCCCTTGACAATCTCGAATCTGCATTACATGATACATTCGAATTTACTACAAATTCGAAATTCATCAAATGACAAATTCGACTTTATTCTAAATTAGAATTTCACATATTAAACTTATATTTGAACATATGTTTTAACTTATGTTTGAATTTATCTTTGAACTTTATGTTTGAACTTCTTGTAATACATTACATCAAGTTCAAACATACAATCAATAACTATCAAAAATATATAAACACATATATCAAACACTCGTTAATACTCAATACTTTGTAATATTACTTGAACCAAAATGCTAATACACTTAGACTGCTATCGTCACACAGGGTGTACCAACAGACTCCCCCTTGACGATAGCTTATAACTAACTATTTATATTTTGATTAAGTACTAGAACTATATATACTACTGCCTGCATATAAACCTACATCTATACATACTTTCACTACCTTCTAGTACTTCCTGGCATCAGATCTCCAACCTTCGTGAAAGAAGATAGGCTGATCATTCAGCTTCTGTACGTCGTCCTTTGATTGATTTATCAAACGCAGTGGATCATATACCTTCAAAATGACCTTCTCGTCTTGATCCTCCATGATTGCTTCAGCAGTTTCATTATCAACGTACCACCACTTCATGTTGCTCAAAACATCCTGTGGCATCATCTTCATTGGCACTCTCTTCAAACATCTTACAGGCTTGTATACCATTCTAGCCCATGGTCTGCCTGTATGAGGATCTATTCTTGATGCGTCCTCGACTCTCTTCCCCGATCTTGGCTTGAGCCTTTCAAATTTCCCTGACCGGCCCTCTTTCCTAATAATTCTCGCAATTACTTCAGCATAAGGGTCGTCAACAATATTTATCAGCTCTTTCCATGCCAATTCTTTCACTTCAACCTTCGGCAAAGTATTGAAAACTTTAAGCGTTCGCCTTAGGTATTGTAGACCATCTTTCCTTTTTAATATGAACAGCTGCAGTTCTCGGTCAAAGAACCAGCTTATAATGCCTCCAGAGAGATTTTCTGCACCGGGAACCCTCATCTTCTTCTTCATTTTCGGCTTTTCCTTCTTTTGTTCCTTCTTTAACCATAGATTCATTAAATCGGCCCTGGAAGGCTCTTTTTCTACTCTTTCAAACTCATAATCTTCTACCGAGGCTATCTTGATCTCGTCTATATCAATCACATTGTGATTATCGCGCACATACAACTCCGTGATAGATTGTGAATTTATGATCACCTCGTTGACATTATCGTCCTCGTCTTCTATCACTTCATCGTCAGATTGCCAATCAACAATATCCTCGGGCACAAACTCACCCTCTTCCAGGTCTTCCATTTCATCTTCAAAATCAAAACCAAAGCTAGAGGGTCTTCATCGATATCCATTAATGCTTCAATCATTTCATGTATCTCAGACTCTGTGACTTTTGAGGAACTAGCCTCACCTCCTGCAGCTCTCGACTGACTCGGCTCCCCCTGAACCTCAGCATGCTGAGCAGCAGAAAAATCTACTGGCTAATTATCTTTTTGTGCACTGGGATCATTGTCGTCATCATCTCCACCCCTTGGCAGCTCCTCCTGATCCCGACAAGTCGTCTCCCCCTGAGCCTTTAGATTTTGCAATAATTGCTCAATAAGGGATCGCATTGATCGAATCTCGGCAGCTTGATCGGCAACAAAAGTTTTAAGCTCTATATTTTCTTCCTCGAGCTTGCCCACAACTTCCTTTAACTCAGTGTTCTCTATGTCGACTTTGGCATTATGCTGTTGTACTTCACTGAGAGCCTTTGTTAGATGGAAGATTTGGACTTGTTGGAAGTCGACCTTGCTTCGAAGCTCAGAAAACCTTTGCTTGTCTGTGAAGGTGGATGATGTGGATGGTATGGATTGTATGGGAGTTGGAATGATTGGTGAGGGGATGGATGGTTGAACAGGTGGTGGTGGTGGTGGAATGGTTGTTTGAACGGGTGGAGGTTGAGGTATTTCTGGCTCAGAAGCAGAGGCCGAGGAAGCTCCCTGCATGAACCTATGTAGTTTGGCCCTTTGCCTGGTCACTAACGGAACAACTTCTTCCTCCTCAAAATCTGAGTCGTCAGACTCCCTCGACGCTCGTCTCCTTGTAGATTCTTCATTTATCACCACTATTCTTGATCCATATGTCCGTATGTGGATGGACGGATCTTCCGTTTCTTTCTCAACCTCTATTTCTTCCATATCCGCTGATTTGGTACCTGAAGTTGACTTGTCTTCACCTGCTGGCTCAGGTTGATACTCATCGATTTGCCTAAGAACGTCAATTTGCTTCCGGTGGTTCCAAAATGTCTCCTACGAGCTCAGCCGTAATCTCCTCATTTGCATTTGCACCTGACGCCCATATTTCCTCCAATGTCTGAAGTCTAGGATCTACTTCAGATGGTGCACTTGAAGGTCCAGCATCTTCCGGCTGTTGAGGTTGGCTTGTAGAAGGCCTATCAGCCTGAATCTGTCTCGCTGATGGCTTTTGCCTCCTTCGTTGTTGTTGAGGCCTTGGTTGCTGCGGTCGCGCTTGCTGTGGTTACTGTTGCTGTTGCTGCGGAACCTGCACATCCCCTGCCCAGTTGGCATCTTTAGGGACTATAAAATTAGGATCGATTACAGCACCAAACAATGGTCCCTCCACTGGAATAGCCAATCTACCTCGATGAGATGAACAATTGGCAAAGATTCTTTTGTCTATGACTGCAACACTCTGAATTTCATTGAGCTGTGGCAGATTTGGCAGGAAATGCCTGATAAGCATCATTACAAATCGTGGATACAGTAGAAATCTTTCGCGTTCCGGAGCTGTTATTTAATGAACAAACTCGAAGAAGAACATCTCTGAAAAACTGAATCTTTGATTATAAACTAAAGCGATCATTCCGGATTGAATCTTCGATACAATGTAGTCGAAGCCAGCTTTCTTCGCAGCAAAACATATCATGAAGACATGCGCCAAAAATCTCCATTGACCGATAAGCCCACTTTTCATATAAGACGATTTCGTTACATCCAAACTATATCCCATTCTCACAAAAGCGGCCTGCCTGATTGACAACGGAAAGTCAATTGGCCCATTCTCTTGATCTTGTGATCCCAGCTGTAACACTTGACGTAGCATATCGGCAGAAAACACCAGAGGGTGTCCAGCGACCCTCGTCCTCAGTACTGTCTGAGTAACAGTACAATCCACTTGCAGGTGATCCCAAAATTGACGAACGTAAGGGATAACGATTTGGATATTATGAGACAGCGCATAGGAGATCCTTCACTACAACAAAATGAACCTAAAGCAACATGGGAAAAGCGTGGTGCTAGGCCATAAAAGTGTTGTTATAGGCCTAATGCGACACTTTATGTAGTGCCACCTTAGGCAACGTCGCCGTAGGTCTAAAGCGACACTTTCACTAGATAATGCAACACTTTTCAAAAGTGTTGCCATTATTTTATAAATGCAACACTTTTTATATTCTAAAGCAACACTTTTTAACGTGTTGCCATTATTTTTTAAATGCAATACTTTTTTGTCAGGATCTAAATCTGAATTACCAAGACTAACTGATTTGAATTTATCAGAGTATAAATCAATAATCTTGCTTTGAATCAAAGTTTAATCAAGAAGTTTGCGGAATAACACTTAATTATTTTGACAAAAACTTTCAGAATCAATAATAAATAAACACACAGGAATTAATCAAGACTGTTTGTATTGCTGAATTCATCGGTTACAATCACCTCTAATCTGTTTGATTAGACGAAGAACACAAACTGTTCTTAGGGTTTTACAACCTTAGAGGCTTATGAAAACTTAACAAAGCAATTACAGACTCAAAAATATGCAGAAAACTCCTATACAATAGAAAGACCTATTCTATGTATTTATATTCCTTCTTGATATGTTTCCTTGACGAATGATGACTTCTCTGATAGTAGATATGCTGGAATCTTCATGTAGATATCTTTTCCTAAAAATCAGCACTTTCTGTTTCTGAAACTGTTGAGCAGCTTGAATCTCTTGACAGCATGAACTGAGCAGCTTGAGTAGTTTTGCTCTGGCAGCTTGAACTTTTACACTGGCAGCTCGAGTTTCTTCAACTAGCAGCATGAACTTTGAATTTACATTTAAAATCTACTAGCAGTCTGAGAAGTCTAACTAACAGCTTGAACATACTTAAACTATTTCCCAACAATCTCCCCCTAACTTAAATTCTTTACACAAGACTTTAAGTTCTAAAAAAAATGGAAATGAATAAGTAAACTGTTATTTACAAACCAAGGCTTTCAAAAACTTACAACTGTGCAAGTTTATGATCTATAGCCTTCAAAAATTCTCTCTTTAGCTCATCTCTATCACAAGATATTCTGACAGACTTCATCTAGAGTAGTATATTCTTTGGAAGATCATAGAATTCAAGATTAAAGAACATACCAGATCCATTTGTGAATTTGATTCTGTAAGTCCTGGATTTGACAAAAATATTAACTTCCTTGATTTTCAATCCCTTCTTGTTGGCATCCTCTACATCTTTTCTAATAAATTCAGGATCAACAATGGACTTCAGATCTCTGATGACTTGTTTCACTTGTGGTAGAGAAGATCTAACTTGTGATACAGACCCAATGTTGTGTATCGTTATCAGCTCATCTCTGGTCAACTTTTGAACTATTTGCCAAAAAGTATCATACTCTTCTTCAGGACCAGACTCTCTTCTTATTACAAACTTAATTCTCAAGTCACGGTCATCCAGTGACTTGGCATACCAGTAATTAATCACAGGCTTTGTAAAGTCATGCTGATCAATCAGCTTCTCATTTCCATAGCCTTTTGTAGTTGTTGCTCAAAGAGCACTCTTTTAACCGATGAAGGAATAGAGACAACTGCTTGATCAGAGGGAGCAAGTGCACTGGCACCAGCTTCAGTTTGGACTGATTGAGTTGATGGTTGGACTTCTTGGGATGGTTGAGATTCTGGAGAGACTTTTGTTCTCTTTCTTTTGTCCATCTCCTTGTCATGAATCTCTTGCAGCCTTTCAGTAGACATTGACTGAGCCATTTTCTTTGGGATACCAGCTGCAAATGCAAAATTTATCAAAAATCTTTTGTGCTCAGCTTTGGAATGCCCTGTTGGCATTTTTCTCTTCATTGCTCCTTGTTTAACCACAAACCCCTTTAGGTAGTCACCTAAGGTCTCATCATCATCCATTGGGGTTTGGGCTTGCTGATCCAATTCTTTGTCCTGTTCTTCTGCTATTCTTTTGGCAACTTCAGCATCAAAGGCAATTTGGGCTTCTTTGGAGGAAAATTTATGCTTTGGAGACTCAATGAGAATGCCCTTGCCCTTGTCTTTTGCAGCAGATGATGTAGCTTGGACTGTACTTGATGGAGCTTGAATGCCTTCCCTGATCACAACTCCAGTAGCTTTTGAAGAAGCAGCTTGAGTTTCTAGGTTAACAGCTTGAGAAGCTGTTGGGACTGCTAGCCTAGAAACTGGAACTGTTGGTGCTGCTTGGACTGTTGTTGTTGGAGCTGCTTGGACTGATTTGGGAACCTCCTGATTCTCCCCCTTTTTGGAAGCATTGGTTTGGTCAGAAGGACCCACAACCTTTGCCCCTTGGGTTTGAATCATCTGCTCTAATTTCACAATTTTATTTCCACAGAGAGTGAAGCCTCTGTGTAGATAATCCATACGCTTATTTTGAGCAGCCTCTGCCTGCCTGAGAGCAAAAATTTGAGCTCCCTGCGCAGCAATGATGGACATTTGATATTCCAACATGGCTACAACAGGTTTCAGCTTGGGATCCGTCAAGAGCATGAGTTGCAGACTTGTCTCAAGATCAGAAAACACTTGAGGTGCTTGTGATCTATCACTGACATTAAGACCAGAAGTAGAAAGTTCTGGGCCCCTCTTTTCTTGGTTCTGGGGACTTCCAGCTTGTGTTTTCACATTTGCTGTTGCCATGGGCGTGGTCTTAGCTATGTTGGCCCTGTCCTGTGCCTCTTGTGCAGAGACATCAGTAGTGCCAGCCACAAAACCAATATGAACCATCTCTGAAGAGATGTTCACCTCCTGAGAGAATATGGGAGTTTCCTCAACTGGTTCCCTTTGGATATTCTGTGCAGAAGTATCCTCCTGCACAGGGATATATGGCTCTTGTCTAGGGGAGGAGGAGGAAGGAGCTCCTGGTCCCCTTTTCCTTTTATATAAGTATCTTCGTGGGCGTTTTGGCTGTACAAAAGGATCAGATAGAATATTTGTATCATGAGGAGTGGGTTGGGGTCCTGGGGGTGAAGCAGGAATGTTGGGCTGTGTCTGCTCAGGACCCTCTCCTCTGTTTCCTGGAATGATGTTCATCATTGCAGAGGGCAATGGAGCATCTATACTTACAAAATTGGCACTTGGCTTTAACAGCCTTTTGATTGAAGACAATGAGTGCCTATGGGAAACATGTATCCGTTTATGTAAATGTGGAGTTGTGCAGGTGTGTGCAATAACTTCTGCCAAAAACCTAGGATACATCAAAAATTTCCCAGTCTTTAGGGAATGATGCCTTAACATCCCCTGAAAAATCATGTTAGAAAAATTGAACTGTTGGCCAGTAGAAAAGCACACTAAGGCAGTGGCAATATTTGAAGAAAACTCAGACCAACCAGTTCTTTTGGGGCTTAAACATTGCTGAATAATATGCACAAGGTATTTCCCGTTAGGAGAAAAGTGTGCCTTAAGAAAAGTAAAAGAATCAGCAGGACCCCTATAACCAATATTTTGAAGACCAAAATGTAAAGCTTGAAGGGATAGGTCGGTTATACCTGAGGCATCTTGAAGATGCAAGTGATGTCTGATGGATTTCTCAGTGATATTGATGATAGTTCCATCAATCTTGGATATGAGGGTAGGCACTCCATTGATTGTTTGAACTGATGCATGATTCCAAAACTGTTCAATATGGGAGATGTATATAGTAGGGTTTATGGATAGTGCATGATGAATATGGGAGTGCCTGAGGAAATCCATCATTGTATGAAACGGTTGAAGTTCAGAGTGTTTTAGGGTGTATGGGAGGCAGTTGTGTTCTTTTACAAACTCCATTGATGAAGAAACGACGGTTTAGGGTTTGAAAGAAGAATGTGTGATTCGTTCAGAGAGAAAGCAAGAGGCCGTGGAAGAAGAATATGTAACTGGTAGTTACAACTGAACGAAATCGGGACCTTTAAAGGTTTCGAAAAGGTTGGGTCCCGCGCACACATTTGAGAAATTACCCAAATACCCTGCACACTTTGACAGATCAAGTGAAAACAACGAACAGCATGAGAAAATGAACTAGCAGCATGAGAAAATACTCATGCTGTTAGTTTAAAACTTATGCATCTTTTCGATGAAACAGTGTCTCCCCCTTAAATAAGCATACTGAGTAGATAATAATGAAAACCAATTAATCCATGTTTACCATGCCAATATTTGATACTAGGAAAGTGAACCTTCCTACATCAAAAGGTTTTGTAAATAGATCAGCTAACTGATCATCTGTATGTATTTTGGTAACTTGGATTAACTTCTTTTCATTACAATCTCTGATGAAGTGAAATCTGATTTCTATATGCTTGGTTTTTGGGAATTTCACTGGGTTTTGCACAATGCTGATTGTACTTGAGTTGTCAATATAAATAGGAGTGGATAAGAAATTCATACCATAGTCTCTTAGTTGATTTTGAATCCACATTACCTGGGAGCAGCAGCTTGCAGCTGCTACATATTCTACTTCAGTGGATGATGTTGACACAGTTGTTTGCTTTTTGCATTGCCAAGAGTCCAATCTTGTTCCTAAGTATTGACATCCACCAGTTGTGGATTTTCTGTCAATGTTGTAACCACCGTAGTCACTGTCAGAATAAGCAGTTAGTTCAAAAGGAGAGTCTTTAGGATACCATAGGCCTAAATGTGGTTGGCCTTTAAGGTATCTAAAGATTCTCTTAACAACAACCAAGTGAGAATCCTTTGGAGAGCATTGAAACCTAGCACACACACAGACAGCAAACATTATATCAGGTCTAGAAGATGTTAGATACATGAGAGATCCTATAAGGGATCTGTGTAGATGAATGTCCACATCTATGCCATCTTTGTCTGTGTGGAGCTGTTTATGAGGATCCATTGGAGTGCTTGCAACCTTTGTGTCTTGATAGCCAAACTTTTCCAGTATGTCTTTGACATACTTTGATTGACTTAAGAATAGACCAGTAGGCTTCTGTTTAACCTGCAGCCCTAGAAAGAATGTGAGTTCTCCCATTGAACTCATTTGAAACTTTTTGTGCATTAGGGTCTCAAATTCTTTGCACAAACTATCATTAGTTGAGCCAAAGATGATGTCATCAACATAGATTTGGACAAGTAGAATCTTAGCTTTGGGGGCTTGATGGAGACCATAAAGAGCCTTGTCTAGCTTGTACACCTTGTCTGGATACTTGTAGTCTTCAAATCCAGGAGGTTGACACACATATACCTCCTCTTCAATTGTCCCATACAGAAAAGCAGACTTGACATCCATTTGATACACTTTAAATCCTTTGAAGCTTGCATAGGCTAGAAATAGTCTGATGGCTTCAATTCTTGCTACTGGAGCAAAGACATCATCATAATCTATGCCTTCTTCTTGAGTGTACCCTTGTGCTACTAGCCTTGCTTTGTTCTTGATGACTATCCCTCTCTCATCTTTCTTGTTTCTGAACACCCATCTTGTACCTATTGCTCTCTTACCTTTAGGAAGATCTACCAGAGTCCATACATTCTGGATCTTGAACTGTAGAAGCTCTTCTTGCATTGCCTCAATCCAAGATGAATCTTTTAATGCTTCTGATGCCTTTTTAGGTTCTAGTTGAGACATGAAACAGGCATGTTCAAAAGCAGCTAGACTGAATTCAGGAACTGATTGTTCAGCAGCAGCAGTCTCATTGTGAACCATTTTCCTTGTTTGAACAGGAGTGCTTGGATCACCCAGTATTTGATTGAGAGGGTGATACTTGTGAACTCTTAGTGTGGGCTCTCTCTCCGTTTGAAAAGAAGTTCCAAGGTTTGTATCATCTCCATCAGAACCAGTGAATGGTTCAGTTTCGGGAACAGCATGAGTTTCTAGGCTAACAGCATGAGAAGCTGTTGGGACTGCTAGCCTAGAAACTGGGATTGTTTCCTTTTGTGATGGAGCTGTGCTGTCAGGACTTGGGAATGGCACGTCAGTGTCTGGATTTGCATTAAGTGGAGCATTCGAACCCCTGGAGGATCACATGACAGAAGTGGTAGAGTGGTGAAATCATCCCAACTTGTTGAATCTGCAGCAGTCTGAAACTTTGTGCCAACAGCATGAGAAATTGTATTGGCAGCATGAGAGTTTGTGTTAGCAGCTTCAACCCTGTATGCATCAGCTTCTGCAGTATACTCAACAAAGCTCAGAGAATTTGTTAGTGAATCTAAATCAAACAACCAATCAGGACCAGTGCCTTTGATATTAGCAGTATTTTCATTAAATTCAACATTGGCACTTTCCTCAATTGTTTTAGACACACTGTTTTATACTCTATAGGGTTTGCTTTGAATTTAGTATCCTACAATGAATCCTTCTTCAGCCTTACTCTCAAACTTCCCTAAGTGAGTCTTAGTGTGAAGGATAGTACATGGGCATCCAAAAGGCTTGAAGAAAGCTATTAGGGGACTTCTGTTATGGAATAACTCATAGGGAGTTTTTCCTTGAGATTGGACAACTTGAACCCTATTTAGAACATAACAGGCTGTATTAACAGCTTCTGCCCAGAAAGTCATTGGCAGATTTGAATCAGCTAGCATTGTTCTAGCAGCCTCAATTAATGTTCTATTCTTTCTTTCAGCTACACCATTTTGCTGTGGTGTTCTTGGTGCACTATATTGTCTAGCAATGCCTTTGGACTCACAGAAACTGTTTAGAATTTGGTTTTTAAATTCAGTTCCATTGTCTGATCTTATCACCTTAACTTTGGAATTGGATTGGTTTTCTATCTTAAGGATAAAAGACTTAACTAGCTCAGCAGTTTCATCTTTGGACCTAAGAAAGTAAACCCAAGTAAATCTGGTGAAATCATCAACAATGACTAAACAGTATGCCCTTTTATTCAAACTCAAAACAGATGTTGGACCAAATAGATCCATATGTAACAACTGAAGAACAGATGAGATTGAATTTACTTCTTTGGCCTTATGAGAAGTTTTGTGTTGCTTACCTTTAAGACATGCTACACAATGATCATCACAAATGAACTCCTTTTGTTGTAATCCTCTTACCAGATTCTTTTTAACTAAAGCATTCATGGACTTGAAGTTCATGTGACACATCCTTCTATGCCAAAGAGCAGACTCATTTGATGATGCTTTGGATATTAAACAGCTTAAAGTATTTGATTTAGTCAAGAGATCTGTGTCCAGGCAGTAAACATTGTCCTTTCTTGGTGTTCTTAGTAAAACAAGTTTTTCAGGAACTTTGAAATCCTTTGAAAGAACAATGCACTCAGAATCTGTGAACAGAACAATGTTTTGTTTGTCACAGATTTGAGAGACACTCAATAAATTGTACTTAAGCTGTTCAACATACAGAACATCATGGAATGTCATGTTGCCTGCATTAACAGTACCTTTACCTGTAACCTTACCTCCCTTTGAGTTGCCTCCAAATGCAACAAAACCTCCATCAAAACCTTTGAAATTTGACAAGCATTCAGAATTGCCTGTCATGTGCCTAGAGCATCCACTGTCCAAATGCCATCTTGTTCTCTGAGGAGACCTGTGGTTGCCCTGCACAAATAACAGCTTAGTCAGTAGTGGAGTAAACCCAAACCAAATTGGTTTTGGGTTGGCCTTGTACATTGAGATAACTAAATACTGTTTTTGACTTCTTATATTTAGTGAGATCTACTGATGGAGTCTTTGGAGAGTATTTGGTGATAATATGAGGTATCCAACTATTTTGATCATCTTTTCTTCTGACAGTCTCAGATGATTCACTAGCAGTTCCAGATTGATGCCCAGCAGCTTGAGCTGTGTTGGTAGTGCTAACAGTTTCAGTTTTTGCACTAACAGCATCAGATTTTGACTTAGCAGTCTGATCTTTTGCATTAGCAGTTTGAGCATCAGATTTGTCCTTGACACACCATATTTGTTAAAACCTTGATTTAGGCTTTGCCAAAACTTGTTTTTGATGTGTGGACTGTTTTTTATTAACTTTTGAAAACCTGTGATCAACTGTTTTCTTTGGAACTGATGTGGAAGGTTTCACTTATGAGTGCTTTGCCTGAATAGGATTTGATTTTGTGTGATGCACAGTCTGTTTTGCAACAGCTGGTTTATAAAAACAATCCTTGGCTAAGTGATTCTTCCTTCCACAGTGAAAACATCTTTTGACAGTTTGAATTGGAGAACCAGACTTTTCTGCCAATTTCTGGTTCTTGTTTCTCTGATTTCCTCTTACCTGCTGTTGTTTTGGAAACTTTTGAACACCATGCTTTTGGCATGTGCAGACAGAAACAATTTTACCTCTTTTATTTCCTTTTGATGAAGATGCAATGTTACAGTTAGAATGTACAGGAACTTGTGGAGTAGCATTGCATACACTCATCTTCTCTTTCCCTTTCTTACTGGGAGCTTGGATCTCTATGGGTGCACTCATTGTGTCACAGTCTTTATTTTGAATCTTATCTTCCTTTGATTTAAGACTGTCATCAAGGATAGGATCTACAATGGTCATAGACTCATCTAGTGGTTCATTGACAAGTCTATCAGCAACCTCACTCATTGGGTGAATGTACTTGTTGTTGTATGGAGGTGGAGTAGCTCTGTATCCTATTCCTTCTTTGGGATTAACCTGAGATTTTACTCTATCTTTAAATTGGACTTCCATTAGGTGTTCCAGCTTTTGATTTGCTAACTTAAAGTTTCCTAGATCTATGTTAACAATTTCTAGTTTCTTATTAGCCTCTAACACCTTTTGTTCAGTCTCTTCTACCTTTTTATTCAGAGATTCTATTTTCTTATTTAGTTCCTTTTTCTCCCACTCATGATAGGTTCTATCATAGCCCATTTGAATCTCATTACCCTTATAATCATTGATCTGTTTTTCCAGATCTTCTATGGCTTGCATGTATTCATATCTCCTTTCTTCCATCTTAGCTAAAGTTTTGCACATGCTCTCATTATGATCTCTGTACTTTCTAACCATATTTTTGCATGATTGAGAGCAGAGTTTAGAATTTACCTCAGATGGTAGTTCAGTGGAGGAGACATTTGATGTTTCTGCCATTAGAGCTTGATTTTGAAATTCTTCCTCTGTCTGATCACTCCAGTCAAACACATTGTCTTCTTGAGAGACAAGTGCTGTTGATGATGATGTTTGAATGAGCTGTGAAGTCCTTGATGGCTGTTGACCTTGAGATCTACATTCTCTGGCAAAGTGACCAAGCTTATGACATTTATAGCATTCCACTTTTGATTTATTAAAAGCTGGTTTGCCTTCTGTTTTGGCTTGAAAGTTGGACCTTCCAGTTCTTTTAAGAAATCTTTTGGCCCTCATGGTCAGCATTGCATGTTGCCACTTTAAATCCATCTCTTCAAGATCATCTGGATGAATTTGTTCCAAGTCTTCAACATTTAGAGCAAATAATCCATCATTGGCAACAAAAGCCTCATAGTGAATTTCAGTAAAGTTGCCATCACCACCTGAAAAGGAATCACAGTTATTAGATTTTTCAGAAGACAGAAGAGCAGTGTTGTGATTATAAGAAAAGGATTTCTTTTTAGCATCAATCTCAGTCTCAAACACTCTTAAACTGTTATACAGATCATCCAATTCTATCTCATCAAGAGTGTCTTTTGTTCTCCATTGTGCAGCATAGACTGTCCATTCTTCTCCAAGAGATCTGAGAAACTTTCTGTTGACTTCATCTTGATCCAGGTTGACCTTTGCACTTTCCAGTTCACTTATCAGTTTGTTGAACCTGTCAAAAATTTGAGTAAGGTTTTCATTCTTGCTACCAGAAAAGTTTTCATACTGCTGTTTCAAGAGGTCCTTTTGGTTTCTCGTGGTACTGGCATTACCAGCAAACCTCTTCTCTAAGGCATTCCAAAGAGGATGAGCAGTATAAAATTTTTTGAACTGATGTTGATAAGCATTAGGAATGGCTATTTGTAAAAGTGTAAGTGCTTTCACTTCATTCATTCTAGCCTTCCTTTCAAGTTCAGTTTTTGGAGGAGTTTTGACTGGTTTTCCCTCATCATCAAGTTCTGGATCAACTACAGGAGGAAATTCAACAGCTTCCCATATGGCATAATCAATGAATTGAATATGCTGTTGAATCCTGAGTTTCCACATCTCAAACTCAGTGGGCTTGAGCATAGGCACTTTGAGTCCTTGCCCAGATCCACTGCTACTGTTTTCAAATTCCATTGCAAAACACTTAAAATTTAAAAGAAAGTTTTCGACTTTGAAAAACAAAGAACGACCTGTGGCTCTGATACCACTTGTCAGGATCTAAAATATGAATTACCAAGACTAACTGATTTGAATTTATCAGAGTATAAATCAATAATCTTGCTTTGAATCAAAGTTTAATCAAGAAGTTTGCGGAATAACACTTAATTATTTTATCAAAAACTTTCAGAATCAATAATGAATAAACACACAAGAATTGATCAAGACTGTTTGTATTGCTGAATTCATCAATTACAATCACCTCTAATCTGTTTGATTAGACGAAGAACACAAACTGTTCTTAGGGTTTTACAACCTTAGAGGCTTATGAAAACTTAATCAATAAAGCAATTACAGACTCAAAATATGCAGAAACTCCTTATGCAATAGGACGACCTATTCTCTGTATTTGTATTGCTTCTTGATATGTTTCCTTGACGAATTATGACTTCTCTGATAGTAGATATGCTGGAATCTTCATGTAGATATCTTTTCCTGAAAATCAGCACTTTCTGTTTATGAAACTGTTGAGCAGCTTGAATCCCTTGACAGCATGAGCAGAGCAGCTTGAGTTGTTTTGCTCTGGCAGCTTGAACTTTTACACTGGCAGCTCGAGTTTCTTCAACTAGCAGCATGAACTTTGAATTTACATTTAAAATCTACTAACAGTCTGAGAAGTCTAACTAACAGCTTGAACATACTTAAACTATTTCCCAACAGAACTTAACATGAGACAACGTAGGTTTATGGAATTGATTAAAGACTACAATTGTGAAATACTTTATCATCCTAGCATGGCTAACGTGGTAGTTGATGCTTTGAGTCGCAAAGCCTATTCTAAAGACTGCTGCTACATGATGACTTCTACGATGTTTAACTTCCACAATCATTGATGATATAAAAGCCACTCAAGTGGAAGCTTTAAAGGAAGAGAATGTTGGTGCTGAAAACATAATAATACAACAGAAGATAATGGAAACAAGTGAGTCTTGCTTGAAAGGTATCTATGGGAGAATCTGGGTGCCAAAGTTTAGGGGTATGAGAAGAGTGATTATCGAGGAAGCACATCAGTCGAAATTTTCTATACATCCCGGAACCACAAAGATGTACAATGAACTAAAAGCAGACTTTTGGTGGCCCGAGTTGAAGAAGGATATTGGTCAATAAGTTGAGCGATGTAAAACTTGCCGGCTTGTGAAAGCCGAACATCAGCAATCGTACGGCAGTTGCAACCACTTCCTATTCCCGAATGGAAGTGGGAGCATTTTACAACGGATTTCATCACCAAGTTGTCGAAAACTAGGCGTCAACATGATGCAGTATGGGTGATAGTTGATAGATTGACTAAGTCGGCACACTTCATTCCTATCAGGAAAAGTTATTCATTGGAAAGATTGGCTCAAATTTATATGAATGAAATTATCGTTAGACATGGAGACCCAAAGTCTATAGTATCTGACCGAGATAGCCGCTTTACTTCCAACTTCTGGTCGGCTTTACAAGAAGGATTGGGTATGAGAATTGCCATGAGTATGGCTTACCATCCGCAAACTGATGGCCAAAGTGAAAGGACCATCCTTACTCAGGAAGATATGATGCGATCGTGCATTTTGGATTTAGGTGGTAATTGGGACGACCATTTGCCGCTAATAGAGTTTTCGTATAACAACAGTTACCACGCGACAATTAAGAAAGCGTCGTTTGAGGCATTATATGGAAGAAGATGTAAGACTCCTACGTGTTGGAGGGAAACAGGAGAGACTCCGATTGCTGGGCCGGCATTGCTACAAGAGACGAATGAAAAGATACAGTTGGTACGACAGAACATGAAAGCGGCCCAGGATCGACAGAAAAGTTATCACGATAGAAGGCACAAACCAATCAATTTTGATGTGGATGATTGGGTGTATCTAAAAGTATCATCTATGAGAGGTGTTACTCGTTTTATAAAGAGAGGCAAACTGGCTCCAAGATTTGTTAGACCACTCAAGATAATAGAAAAAGTGGGGAACCAATCATATCGTTTGGAACTGCCTAAGGAGATGTCTGGCATACACCCGGTGTTTCATGTAGGAAACTTAAGGAAGTCCTTCACGACTGGAAACGAGGACCGGGCCGATCACATAGAGCTGCAAATTGATGAAAGGCTCCGGTATGTAGAAGAGTTGGAATGCGTCTTGGATACCAAAGTGAAAAAGCTAAGGAACAAATAGAAACAGATGGTGCTGATACGTTGGAAGCATCATAAGCGAGCTAACCATACATGGCAATCAAAGACAGAGATGCTGAAGAAATACCCACAACTGTTTGAAGTCAGGTAACTTCGAGAATGAAGTTTAAGCAAGGTGGAGTCCATGCTGTAACATCCTAAGAATTTAATTATTGTAATTTAGGTTACTTAGCTTAAATTTGGAATTTAATGTAATCAAGTTGGATTATGAATGATAATTATGCATTTGGAGATTCAAAACTTGGTTGCTTTGTTAAGAAATATAAAAATTTTAGAAATTTAATTTCATTAAGTAAGTATAATAAGTTATGGGGCTAAAGTCGTACAATAGCAGTGTACTTTTTAAGGTGTATCGATATAGTACGTGTACTTTTTATATTGTTAATATGATACCTTTACTTTTTATGACTGGTTATTTCGTCTAGCTTTGCGCAGTTGTGGGAGAATCGTCGGTACAAATTTGTTCACCGTTGGATCTGCGTGAAATTCGAGGAGAAGCTTCGCAACACATAGTTCTTCGATCTGGACGGTGGAGATCATCATTGGAGATTTCTATAGAGGTCTATAGGTGTTTGAAGTTGGATGTGCTGTGTGAATTCTCCTACCAGGTTATCACAAGGACGAGAAAGTGTATTTGATGCTTCAATTATGAAAATTTGAACATTAATAAAAAGAGAAATTCCACTCTTAACAGGTATAGCCAGTAACCGGTTACCAAAGGTATCATATTGGTATGAAAAAATGTAGTACACGTATCAAATTTGAACGATTCAGAAAGTACACGTGTAATATGAATAATTAAAATAGAACACGTATCATATCGATACATTTTAAAAAGTACACAACTATTCTACGACTTTAACCCTAAGTTATAAGTGGTGTTGATGAGAAAATAAAGATGGAAACTTTATTTAAAGAAATCAGAAAAGTGGAGGGGTGTAATGTGTAATTAAAGTAATTAACAAATAAAAGAGGAGATGACCGTTCATTTTGTCATCTCTCTCTCTCTCTAAAACTCTCACACACAATCTCTCTAAAAGAACCTACGGTTCTCAGCTGCAATAAATCAAAAACGTGAATCTGGGAATTTAAAGTCTGAAATAGTTGGAATCAGATTACTAAGAAGGAACTATAACCATTACAAACAACAATTCGAGGTAAGAATCCTTTAAATTTACGGATTTATGGGTTTTATATTCGGTTTTTATGATAAACCAAATCATAGATTTAGTTTGCAGATGTTATTGTGTGTATTATATTCTTGTGGATATGTTAAAATCGAGTATGAGAGAAGCTGTGTACCAAATTTCAGCTTCTGTATCACTCGTTAAGTACGATTTTTAGAGTCACTATGTGTTTTAGTGTGTGTGTTCGTCAATATGGAAAAAACAGTCCAAAAAGGGACTGATTTGGTACATATATTGTTAGGTTTATGTTAAAAAGTGTTAAAAGAGTACATTTAAGCTTATATCAATAGTTTCCGGTCATAAAATAGGCAGAAATTGACCAAAAGTGTAATCTGGAAAATAATAAAATCGTATAAGTATGAACTCGGGTCTGATGAACACAACTCGGATCCATCTGAAATTCGGATCTGGTCGTATCTTGGATGGATTTCGGATGGAAATTCTTGAAAAGTTACAAGTCAGACACGAATTTCGGATGAGCAAGGCATCCGAATTTCGGATCATGGTACCATCCGAATTTCGGATGGATGGTTCAAAGTAAAATTTTCCAAGGATGGAATCTCGGATTATTCGAATTTCAGGTCTATCCGAAATTCATGTGGGATCCGAATTCGGTTGGAATCCGAATTTCGGGTCAAATTTCTAAAATTTATAAAAATTAAGTTTTTAAGAATTAAACAGTTATTGACATTGATGTATAGTTACAATTGACTAAACAGGTCCCTTGTGGTGTTGTTTAACCCACAGTGGGGTACTTTGTGAATCCGGTTGAAAGCCCAATAAGAAATAATAATAACTGAAGTTACGTACCGCACCCACAGTGAGTACTTAGGATTATATATGTCTGCATTTATTTTATGTTAGCTGTTGTTCATTGAGGCCTGCTGTTTCACTTTCATTTGGAAATTTACTGACTTGCGTATTTGTAGATGCATATTGTTGCTTGTTGCATGTCCTTATCTTTGTTGTGCATCTTCTGATGGGCTTACAGCCATAATTGGTAAATCGATGTCACCGAGGCTATATGACCTGGAGCTGATCCCTCCGAGGTCCTGATGGGCAAGTGTAGCATCCCCGATGGCAATGTCTGCCTCAATTGAATGTGTAATTATGTGCATTGGCACGATGGAGCTGCGGCTCGTTTCCATACTTCATGTACGAAGAGAGTATACGACGTGTGTTGCCGGTGTTACTCTAGTGTGCTGCATAAATATCTGTTGGATATATAATCTCTGTACTCACTAAGCTTTGCTTACCCTGTAGTTGCTCACATTTTTACAGGAAAAGGGAAATCCGCTGTCGGACCTTCTAGCTAGGTCGTTTTATTGAAGTCTTGGAAGATCCGCTACTACTCAATCGGTAACTAAAGTCATGGAATCACTGTTGTAATATTTGGGATGTTTGTAATAAATTATTGAGTATGTAGATCTAGTCTGGAACCTTGTAGCACCGTAGGGTGTATGACCTGTATTTAACTTTTGTATTTTATTTTCTGTGTTGTACTAAGTATTCAGATCATTATTGTTTAATTATTAGTTGTGTTGATTTATCCTGGGTGTTATGTAATGGTGGTTAATGTGGCAAGAGTGTCATAACATTAATAGTGGCTAAGAACGGTCTGTCTAAGATAATGGTTGGTTGGTTCTCTTCAAAAGAACTCTCTGTATCTAAGACTAAAAAGTCAACCGGATAATAAAAGTCATATACTTTTACTATCACGTCCGATAAGATACCCCTTGGGTATTTTGTTGACCGATCTGCCAGTTGCAGAATAATTATTGTTGTTTGTAACTGGCCCAGATCATGTTTGTCAAACTAGTTCCCAGGTCAAATGTTTATACTGGCTCCAAGGTCGAGTAATGCCTTTTTGATTTGCACATTGCCAATTGTTACTGGAATCAAAGGTGATCCTGGATCTTTCAGCTTTGGTGGCATTGAATTAGAAATCATTGCACTCACTTGCTCAGTTAAGTTGATCTGCTTGGGAAGCAAGACCTTGAACTTTCTTTTCTGCGTGCAAAGATCTTTAGAATTTTGGCATAAGAGTGTATTTATTGAATTGCCTTGACCAATGAGATATTGATCTTGACTTGATTAAATAAATCCCACAAATCCTCGGGTTGTGGACTCTCTTACCATATGGAGAAGATTTCGGATTTTCCAGAGTAGCAGGGTAAGGAGGAGGAGCTGTGTTCTCCTGATCCTTAACCACCTCCCTAACATTGGGAGTTGGGATATCTGCCTTGATTGGTTCCTTGAAAGTAACTTTCTTAAAGCCTTCCTTTTTCTTAAGATCCGCTATCTCTTCATACACGACCTCCGTGTCGCTGTCTTCTTCTACTTCTTGTTCTTATGGCATCTCGGTCTTGTTATCTACTTTTCTACCACTTCTCAGGGTAGTCACCTTAGATACTTCATTAACTTCATGCTTTTTCTCTTTATCGTGTTTTTCCAGATCTTCTATGGCTTGCATGTATTCATATCTCCTTTCTTCCATCTTAGCTAAAGTTTTGCACATGCTCTCATTATGATCTCTGTACTTTTTAACCATATTTTTGCATGATTGAGAGCAGAGTTTAGAATTTACCTCAGATGGTAGTTCAGTGGAGGAGACATTTGATGTTTCTGCCATTAGAGCTTGATTTTGAAATTCTTCCTCTGTCTCTGATCACTCCAGTCAAACACATTGTCTTCTTGAGAGACAAGTGCTGTTGATGATGATGTTTGAATGGGCTGTGAAGTCCTTGATGGGTGTTGACCTTGAGATCTACATTCTCTGGCAAAGTGACCAAGCTTATGACATTTATAGAATTCCACTTTTGATTTATTAAAAGCTGGTTTGCCTTCTGTTTTGGCTTGAAAGTTGGACCTTCCAGTTCTTTTAAGAAATCTTTTGGCCCTCATGGTCAGCATTGCATGTTGCCACTTTAAATCCATCTCTTCAAGATCATCTGGATGAATTTGTTCCAAGTCTTCAACATTTAGAGCAAATAATCCATCATTGGCAACAAAAGCCTCATAGTGAATTTCAGTAGAGTTGTCATCACCACCTGAAAAGGAATCACAATTATTAGATTTTTCAGAAGACAGAAGAGCAGTGTTGTGATTATAAGAAAAGGATTTCTTTTTAGCATCAATCTCAGTCTCAAACACTCTTAAACTGTTATACAGATTATCCAATTCTATCTCATCAAGAGTGTCTTTTGTTCTCCATTGTGCAGCATAGACTGTCCATTCTTCTCCAAGAGATCTGAGAAACTTTCTGTTGACTTCATCTTGATCCAGGTTGACATTTGCACTTTCCAGTTCACTTATCAGTTTGTTGAACCTGTCAAAAATTTGAGTAAGGTTTTCATTCTTGCCACCAGAAAAGTTTTCATACTGCTGTTTCAAGAGGTCCTTTTGGTTTCTCGTGGTACTGGCATTACCAGCAAACCTCTTCTCTAAGGCATTCCAAAGAGGATGAGCAGTATAAAATTTTTTGAACTGATGTTGATAAGCATTAGGAATGGCTATTTGTAAAAGTGTAAGTGCTTTCACTTCATTCATTCTAGCCTTCCTTTCAAGTTCAGTTTTTGGAGGAGTTTTGACTGGTTTTCCCTCATCATCAAGTTCTGGATCAACTACAGGAGGATATTCAACAGCTTCCCATATGGCATAATCAATGAATTGAATATGCTATTGAATCCTGAGTTTCCACATCTCAAACTCAGTGGGCTTGAGCATAGGCACTTTGAGTCCTTGCCCAGATCCACTGCTGCTGTTTTCAAATTCCATTGCAAAACACTTAAAATTTAAAAGAAAGTTTTCGACTTTGAAAAACAAAGAACGACCTGTGGCTCTGATACCACTTGTCAGGATCTAAAATATGAATTACCAAGACTAACTGATTTGAATTTATCAGAGTATAAATCAATAATCTTGCTTTGAATCAAAGTTTAATCAAGAAGTTTGCGGAATAACACTTAATTATTTTATCAAAAACTTTCAGAATCAATAATGAATAAACACACAAGAATTGATCAAGACTGTTTGTATTGCTGAATTCATCAATTACAATCACCTCTAATCTGTTTGATTAGACGAAGAACACAAACTGTTCTTAGGGTTTTACAACCTTAGAGGCTTATGAAAACTTAATCAATAAAGCAATTACAGACTCAAAATATGCAGAAACTCCTTATGCAATAGGACGACCTATTCTCTGTATTTGTATTGCTTCTTGATATGTTTCCTTGACGAATTATGACTTCTCTGATAGTAGATATGCTGGAATCTTCATGTAGATATCTTTTCCTGAAAATCAGCACTTTCTGTTTATGAAACTGTTGAGCAGCTTGAATCCCTTGACAGCATGAGCAGAGCAGCTTGAGTTGTTTTGCTCTGGCAGCTTGAACTTTTACACTGGCAGCTCGAGTTTCTTCAACTAGCAGCATGAACTTTGAATTTACATTTAAAATCTACTAACAGTCTGAGAAGTCTAACTAACAGCTTGAACATACTTAAACTATTTCCCAACAGAACTTAACATGAGACAACGTAGGTTTATGGAATTGATTAAAGACTACAATTGTGAAATACTTTATCATCCTAGCATGGCTAATGTGGTAGTTGATGCTTTGAGTCGCAAAGCCTATTCTAAAGACTGCTGCTACATGATGACTTCTACGATGTTTAACTTCCACAATCATTGATGATATAAAAGCCACTCAAGTGGAAGCTTTAAAGGAAGAGAATGTTGGTGCTGAAAACATAATAGTACAACAGAAGATAATGGAAACAAGTGAGTCTTGCTTGAAAGGTATCTATGGGAGAATCTGGGTGCCAAAGTTTAGGGGTATGAGAAGAGTGATTATCGAGGAAGCACATCAGTCGAAATTTTCTATACATCCCGGAACCACAAAGATGTACAATGAACTAAAAGCAGACTTTTGGTGGCCCGAGTTGAAGAAGGATATTGGTCAATAAGTTGAGCGATGTAAAACTTGCCGGCTTGTGAAAGCCGAACATCAGCAATCGTACGGCAGTTGCAACCACTTCCTATTCCCGAATGGAAGTCGGAGCATTTTACAACGGATTTCATCACCAAGTTGCCGAAAACTAGGCGTCAACATGATGCAGTATGGGTGATAGTTGATAGATTGACTAAGTCGGCACACTTCATTCCTATCAGGGAAAGTTATTCATTGGAAAGATTGGCTCAAATTTATATGAATGAAATTATCGTTAGACATGGAGACCCAAAGTCTATAGTATCTGACCGAGATAGCCGCTTTACTTCCAACTTCTGGTCGGCTTTACAAGAAGGATTGGGTATGAGACTTGCCATGAGTATGGCTTACCATCCGCAAACTGATGGCCAAAGTGAAAGGACCATCCTTACTCAGGAAGATATGATGCGATCGTGCATTTTGGATTTAGGTGGTAATTGGGACGACCATTTGCCGCTAATAGAGTTTTCGTATAACAACAGTTACCACGCGACAATTAAGAAAGCGTCGTTTGAGGCATTATGTGGAAGAAGATGTAAGACTCCTACGTGTTGGAGGGAAACAGGAGAGACTCCGATTGCTGGGTCGGCATTGCTACAAGAGACGAATGAAAAGATACAGTTGGTACGACAGAACATGAAAGCGGCCCAGGATCGACAGAAAAGTTATCACGATAGAAGGCACAAACCAATCAATTTTGATGTGGATGATTGGGTGTATCTAAAAGTATCATCTATGAGAGGTGTTACTCGTTTTATAAAGAGAGGCAAACTGGCTCCAAGATTTGTTAGACCACTCAAGATAATAGAAAAAGTGGGGAACCAATCATACCGTTTGGAACTGCCTAAGGAGATGTCTGGCATACACCCGGTGTTTCATGTAGGAAACTTAAGGAAGTCCTTCACGACTGGAAACGAGGACCGGGCCGATCACATAGAGCTGCAAATTGATGAAAGGCTCCGGTATGTAGAAGAGTTGGAATGCGTCTTGGATACCAAAGTGAAAAAGCTAAGGAACAAATAGAAACAGATGGTGCTGATACGTTGGAAGCATCATAAGCGAGCTAACCATACATGGCAATCAAAGACAGAGATGCTGAAGAAATACCCACAACTGTTTGAAGTCAGGTAACTTCGAGAATGAAGTTTAAGCAAGGTGGAGTCCATGCTGTAACATCCTAAGAATTTAATTATTGTAATTTAGGTTACTTAGCTTAAATTTGGAATTTAATGTAATCAAGTTGGATTATGAATGATAATTATGCATTTGGAGATTCAAAACTTGGTTGCTTTGTTAAGAAATATAAAAATTTTAGAAATTTAATTTCATTAAGTAAGTATAATAAGTTATGGGGCTAAAGTCGTACAATAGCAGTGTACTTTTTAAGGTGTATCGATATAGTACGTGTACTTTTTATATTGTTAATATGATACCTTTACTTTTTATGACTGGTTATTTCGTCTAGCTTTGCGCAGTTGTGGGAGAATCGTCGGTACAAATTTGTTCACCGTTGGATCTGCGTGAAATTCGAGGAGAAGCTTCGCAACACATAGTTCTTCGATCTGGACGGTGGAGATCATCATTGGAGATTTCTATAGAGGTCTATATGTGTTTGAAGTTGGATGTGCTGTGTGAATTCTCCTACCAGGTTATCACAAGGACGAGAAAGTGTATTTGATGCTTCAATTATGAAAATTTGAACATTAATAAAAAGAGAAATTCCACTCTTAACAGGTATAGCCAGTAACCGGTTACCAAAGGTATCATATTGGTATGAAAAAATGTAGTACACGTATCAAATTTGAACGATTCAGAAAGTACACGTGTAATATGAATAATTAAAATAGTACACGTATCATATCGATACATTTTAAAAAGTACACAACTATTCTACGACTTTAACCCTAAGTTATAAGTGGTGTTGATGAGAAAATAAAGATGGAAACTTTATTTAAAGAAATCAGAAAAGTGGAGGGGTGTAATGTGTAATTAAAGTAATTAACAAATAAAAGAGGAGATGACCGTTCATTTTGTCATCTCTCTCTCTCTAAAACTCTCACACACACTCTCTCTAAAAGAACAATTCGAGGTAAGAATCCTTTAAATTTACGGATTTATGGGTTTTATATTCGGTTTTTATGATAAACAAAATCATAGATTTAGTTTGCAGATGTTATTGCGTGTATTATATTCTTGTGGATATGTTAAAATCGAGTATGAGAGAAGCTGTGTACCAAATTTCAGCTTCTGTATCACTCGTTAAGTACGATTTTTAGAGTCACTATGTGTTTTAGTGTGTGTGTTCGTCGATATGGAAAAAACAGTCCAAAAAGGGACTGATTTGGTACATATATTGTTAGGTTTATGTTAAAAAGTGTTAAAAGAGTACATTTAAGCTTATATCAATAGTTTCCAGTCATAAAATAGGCAGAAATTGACCAAAAGTGTAATCTGGAAAATAATAAAATCGTATAAGTATGAACTCGGGTCTGATGAACACAACTCGGATCCATCCGAAATTCGGATCTGGTCGTATCTTGGATGGATTTCGGATGGAAATTCTTGAAAAGTTACAAGTCAGACACGAATTTCGGATGAGCAAGGCATCCGAATTTCGGATCATGGTACCATCCGAATTTCGGATGGATGGTTCAAAGTAAAAATTTCCAAGGATGGAATCTCGGATTATTAGAATTTCAGGTCTATCCGAAATTCATGTGGGATCCGAATTCGGTTGGAATCCGAATTTCGGGTCAAATTTCTAAAATTTATAAAAATTAAGTTTTTAAGAATTAAACAGTTATTGACATTGATGTATAGTTACAATTGACTAAACAGGTCCCTTGTGGTGTTGTTTAACCCACAGTGGGGTACTTTGTGAATCCGGTTGAAAGCCCAATAAGAAATAATAATAACTGAAGTTACATACCGCACCCACAGTGAGTACTTAGGATTATATATGTCTGCATTTATTTTATGTTAGCTGTTGTTCATTGAGGCCTGCTGTTTCACTTTCATTTGGAAATTTACTGACTTGCGTATTTGTAGATGCATATTGTTGCTTGTTGCATGTCCTTATCTTTGTTGTGCATCTTCTGATGGGCTTACAGCCATAAGATGTCACCGAGGCTATATGACCTGGAGCTGATCCCTCCGAGGTCCTGATGGGCAAGTGTAGCATCCCCGATGGCAATGTCTGCCTCAATTGAATGTGTAATTATGTGCATTGGCACGATGGAGCTGCGGCTCGTTTCCATACTTCATGTACGAAGAGAGTATACGACGTGTGTTGCCGGTGTTACTCTAGTGTGCTGCATAAATATATGTTGGATATATAATCTCTGTACTCACTAAGCTTTGCTTACCCTGTAGTTGCTCACATTTTTACAGGAAAAGGGAAATCCGCTGTCGGATCTTCTAGCTAGGTCGTTTTATTGAAGTCTTGGAAGATCCGCTACTACTCAATCGGTAACTGAAGTCATGGAATCACTGTTGTAATATTTGGGATGTTTGTAATAAATTATTGAGTATGTAGATCTAGTCTGGAACCTTGTAGCACCGTAGGGTGTATGACCTGTATTTAACTTTTGTATTTTATTTTCTGTGTTGTACTAAGTATTCAGATCATTATTGTTTAATTATTAGTTGTGTTGATTTATCCTGGGTGTTATGTAATGGTGGTTAATGTGGCAAGAGTGTCATAACATTAATAGTGGCTAAGAACGGTCTGTCTAAGATAATGGTTGGTTGGTTCTCTTCAAAAGAACTCTCTGTATCTAAGACTAAAAAGTCAACCGGATAATAAAAGTCATATACTTTTACTATCACGTCCGATAAGATACCCCTTGGGTATTTTGTTGACCGATCTGCCAGTTGCAGAATAATTATTGTTGTTTGTAACTGGCCCAGATCATGTTTGTCAAACTAGTTCCCAGGTAAAATGTTTATACTGGCTCCAAGGTCGAGTAATGCCTTTTTGATTTGCACATTGCCAATTGTTACTGGAATCAAAGGTGATCCTGGATCTTTCAGCTTTGGTGGCATTGAATTAGAAATCATTGCACTCACTTGCTCAGTTAAGTTGATCTGCTTGGGAAGCAAGACCTTGAACTTTCTTTTCTGCGTGCAAAGATCTTTAGAATTTTGGCATAAGAGTGTATTTATTGAATTGCCTTGACCAATGAGATATTGATCTTGACTTGATTAAATAAATCCCACAAATCCTCGGGTTGTGGACTCTCTTACCATATGGAGAAGATTTCGGATTTTCCAGAGTAGCAGGGTAAGGAGGAGGAGCTGTGTTCTCCTGATCCTTAACCACCTCCCTAACATTGGGAGTTGGGATATCTGCCTTGATTGGTTCCTTGAAAGTAACTTTCTTAAAGCCTTCCTTTTTCTTAAGATCCGCTATCTCTTCATACACGACCTCCGTGTCGCTGTCTTCTTCTACTTCTTGTTGTTATGGCATCTCGGTCTTGTTATCTACTTTTCTACCACTTCTCAGGGTAGTCACCTTAGATACTTCATTAACTTCATGCTTTTTCTCTTTATCGTGTGCGTGCGAAGGGTTTAGAACTGTGTTACTCGGAAGCTTCCCCTTCACTCGTCTTATGAGCGATTCGGCTATCTGACCCATTTGGCGACTCATCATCTCATTAAAATCCGATTGTTGTTTCATGAATTCCGCGAGCTCTGAAAATTGTGAAGAACTCATATTAGTCTCCACATGAAAGTGAGGTTGATCACGTTGGTTCGGATTGTAATATCGCTCATCCTTAGCAGCAGAAGTTGAACCATATTGATATTATCTTCGTGGAGGTTCATACATTGGTCTAAATTGATGATCGTTATGCTGATCATTTTTCCATCGAAAATTAGGATGATTTCTCCCGGATTATAGGTTTCCGAAAATGGGTTATCCCTCTCCCGATGAGCTCTAAAATCATATAACTTCATCAACATATTCTTCAGTGGATTGGACTCGAGGACATGGTTCAGAATGATGAGATGGATCTCCGCATATTACGCAATTAGCTGATGCAGCGGGGTTTTGGCTAAAACCCTTTATCAGTTGATCTATCTTCTTTCCAACTTCTGAGATTTCACTTTTTACTTCACGTTTACAAGCATTGTCTATACCCATCACCTAAACTCCGATGTTATTCTCAGAACCGGCTTGAACTTTGAGACCTTTACTGAGTTGATTCAGTAATTCCCAAGCCTCGTCATCTTCTTTAGCTAAGAATGTGACACCTGTAGCGGCGGTGATCATATTCCGGCTTTCTTGACTCACACCATCAAAGAATGTTTTGACGAGCATCCATTTTGGAACTTCGTGGTGTGGACAAGCTCCTAGCAATTCGTTCATCCGATCAAATGCTTCATAGAATTGTTCACCAGGTTTTTGTTTGAAACCGGTGATCTCTTTTCGTTTCTCAGTGGATTTACTTATGGGATAATACTCAATGAGAAATTCGTGTTTCATTTGATCCCAGGTTTTGATGCTATTGGTGGGTAGCGACACAAACCAACTTTTGGCCTTTTCTTTTAGAGAGAAAGGGAATAGTCGAAGTTTTAAACCGTCAGTGGTTATACCTCGAACATGATTTGCTTTACAAATAGCTGTGAACTCAGCTAAATGCTCGTAGGGTTCCTCATTAGGCATTCGTCTAAATATAAGAATAATTTGGAATAATTGATGGCAAACATCGGGTTCGTTCTCATTTTTAGGGTATCGAATTGGAGAAGGGTCGGGCACATCACCAGGGCGGCAATGTGACTCAACAGTCCTTCGTAATTGGTCACCCATCCTAGCGACTACACGCTCCAGTTCTTCTTGCTCGCGATTTCTTGGCGAAATTGGATGACCCTCCAAAGTGGGAATCTCCTGCTCTTGCTCGCTTTCGTCCTCCGCGTACCTCCGCTGATTGCTTGAACTCTCCGTGATTACTCCTTGTTGTTTTTGTATCCTCACGATCTTTCGGTGAGATTTAGCTACTTTTTCGATTTCGGGTTCGAATTGTAGTGGCAATCCTCTGGCCGATCGACGTGTGAGCATAAACTAATAAAACCTTAAATTAAATTACTTAATTAAACTAATTATATTTTTGGTGGTAAAGTAGAGGACTACAATTACCTTTTTGAATTTTTCGAAAAAAAAAAATTTATGTGATTTTTAATAATAGGAAATTAAAGACTAAAAATAATTAAACTAAAGTACTTAAAACTTAAACTAAGGTCAAAACTAACTTCTAGCCCTAACTAACGTTACCACTCCCCGGCAACGGTGCCAAAATCTTACGAGCCGTCGTTGTGGCCCGTAAAAATAACCTTAAACTACCTACTAGTGCAGGGAAGTAAGGGTCGAATACGCAGGGAGCGTGTAGCTTTATTAGGGTTAATTTGCTAGTTTCTTTATGATTAGAAAAGCGATTTAAATTGCGAATTAGATTGTTTGGAATGGTGATTAAAACTAAATTAATACTAACGATGGCAAATCAACTACGATCGAATAACAGATCAAATTAAAGATAACCATTTACGAATTCACCTCGACACAAGTTATTACTTAATTGAACATCATTGCAATGGTCACATAGACATAACCAATTACGCAGTCATATTAATCACGAACACTTTTATCAATAAATCTCGGCATAGCGCATGCAGTATTCATTACTTATCTTAATCTCTAAACTAATAGACTCGGCACAAATAAAAACATCACTATGAACTATCTTTCTTTTACCAATTAAACCATTCAATCATAGTCATAACCATAAGTATATCATTTGCATTACTCAGAATATTCAATAATCGCAAACACATCAATACAATAAATAATGTTCAAATAAATAAAAGTTAGTCGTAGATCCTCTGCAAACGATTATGGTGGTTAAGCCGCTCATCGTGTGCTCTTCACCGGGAATGGTTGGAGACATCATCGTAGGATCGAATGGGTGCAATCCACCGTCTTCGTAATCGGATCGTGAATCAATTCCGGTAGGGCTTCGCCAATGTTTTCAACACTTTCCGGACTCCCCAAAACGATTGCAAACGACCTCTATTTATAGAGGAGATGGAAATTATGGTTTTGGACTCAAAACACGTCTACAGGGTTTTTACGCCGCAGGGGCGTAGCCCTGCGCCTAGGGGTAGGCCAGCCTGCGCTGGAACTATTCTTGAACTCCAAAATCTTTCTGATTTGAAGTGTAGAGGGCGTAGACCTGAGCTTAGAAAAGTAAGGGTCGAATCCGCAGGGAGTGCGTATGTGAATTAGGGTTAATTAGCTACTTTCTTTAGTTTATTGAAAGCGATTAAATTGTGAATTGAGTGATTTGTTTGGAATAATGATTACGACTAAGTTATAACTAAAACAACGGCAAGCAACTAACGAATTGATTAACATAGCAATTTGAAGGATAACCATTTACAGAATCACTACGGCATAAGTTATTACCCACTTGAATTTAATGCAACGATCACATAGACATAATCAATTGCGTAGTCAAATTAATCATAAATACCTTAATCAAAAAATCTCAGCATAGCGCATGCAATATTCATTACTTGTCTTAATCCCTAAATTAATGGACTCGGAACATATAATAATATCACTATGAACTATCTTGCTTTTACCAATTAAACCATTCAGTCATAATTATAACCAAAAGTATATCATTTGCATTACATAGAATATTCAATAATCGCAAACACATCAATACAATAAATAATGTTCAAATAAATAAAACTTAGTCGTATATCCTCCGCAAACGGCTATGGTGGTTTAGCTGTCCATCATGTGCTCTTCACCGGGGATGGTTGGAGACATCATCGTAGGATCGAACGAGTGCAATCCACCGTCTTCGTAATCGGATCGTGAATCAATTCCGGCAGGGCCTCGGTAATGTTTTCAACACTTATCGGACTCCCCAAAACGATTGCAAACGACCTCTATTTATAGAGGAGATAGAAATTAGGGTTTTGGACTCAAAAACGAGTCTGCAGGGTTTTTACGCCGCAAGGGCGTAGAACTGCCCCCCCTGCGCCCGGGGGTACACCAGCCTGCGCTGGAACTGTTCTTGAACTCAAAATCTTTCTGTGTTAGAGCGTAGGGGCGTAGCCCTACTCCCCAACCTGCTCGTTTCGCGCTGAATTTTCTCGTAGGTGCTTTGAAATGACTTCTGGACCCTGTACCACAAAATGAAGTAAAAGTACGACAGTTATGAAGTGAAATTTCATATATGAGCCTTTAAAACTACCGAAAACATGCAATAGTACAGTCTCATTAGGATATAACCTAAGTTTCTTTTTGGAAGGCCGTTTCAATAAGAATGTCCGAATGAGAGTAAGAGTTTTTATGACCTTGGTTGTGTAAGTGTCTAACCATGACCTCCTTTAAGCGCATGCTGCAGGATAGTAATGTCGTTTTACAGAAGTGGGAGCATGTTAGTGTATGGTGTGTCAATATAATATCACTACTGCATCATGGCTGATTTGATAAAACACTTGAGAGTCACAAAGTGAGCAGATGCAATCAAATTATTGAATAAATGATATTGGATATTGTTTATGACATGAAATGTTCATTGGGATTAATTTCATGAGTAATTAACTATATCTCAAATTACGAGAATTAAAAGTGCAATATTAAATATTGTAGTATTTTAATTGTCATTAGATGATGATTAAATAATCATCTAGTCTTTTATTTATTATTAGATATTATATAAAAAGATGTATTTATTTGAATTGATATTATCATCTAATTATTAGATAAATAGATGGATAATTATAAACAAATAAATAGAGATAATGATAAATAATTATCAAGTCATTTGTATATTATTAGATAATATATAAAAGATAAATATTATTTAATAAATATATAATTATAGAGATGATTATATAATTAAGGTTTAAATAATAAGATAATTATTAGGGTTTTTTATATTATTATATTAGAATTTAACTAAATGAGAACTTTTAGGGGGTATTTGTTTTTTTCAGAAGCACTTCGAAGCTCTTCTCGCAGACGCGGAAAGAGGTGTCTGCGGGGAAGTGTGTTTGTTTTCTACTTAACCCTTATATCTGCCCGCGTCTTCGAAATTCCGCAGACGTCTTCCAAAAAACACATCTTTTATGCAGCCCTTTTACCTCTGCAAAATATATAAACTTTGAAATTATATATTTTGTCTTTTTGTTCACTTTATTTTCTATATAAATTCAACTATGTAAGTTTTTTGATGAAAATAAACTAAAACTGAACTCTCGCAGACATTTTTTAAGATTTTAAAAAACAAACAATCTTATCTTCGCAGACCGCAGACTTTTAGGCCACCTCTTCTAATTGCAGACTTTCGCAGCTAAATTCGCAGACCACAGACATTAACCTCTTATACATAATTCACAAACATATGGGTAGACAACATATATGTGTGGTTGATTAAAATCTCGACCAAGAATAAACACACACAGATTGGTGTGTTTTCCCAGTTACTCGTGTGTTTGATAGTGTACTCGGCGTCGTAGGATCGTGTCACACCGGTGGATACCGAAAGCTCTCTGTTCGTGTATTTTTGTCTTCAACTACAAATGTACGAATTTTATAACTTTCCCGTTACTCAATGTTGCAAAACTCGCTAGGCGGTAGTCGGCCGGCGGACCGGGTAGTAGCGATTAATTGGCTAGGCGGGGAGTAGTCGAGGATTAGTCGGATTGAAATTTTTTGCATGTAAAATTTTGAAAAATATATACAACTTACAACGTGTTAATAAATAATCAATTATAAATATAATTGTTAATAGATACCAAGAAATATGTTTAATTTCATTAATAATATTATTAGATTTTGACCGACTTGGCCGACTTTGACTGATTTTTGGCTGATTTTTTATCATTACCGATTTTGACCTACTAGACCGATTTTTATCCGATTTTGGCCGACTTGGCCGATTTTGAGCGACTATGACCGATTCCGACTAATTAACCACGACTAGGGCCGACTCGTATCGGTTACCGGCCGACTAGCACCTAGGCGCCGACCAATCGGCCGCCTAGGCCGATTTTTACAACACTGTCGTTGCTTATTTTATGTATACTTGATGATCCGTGTATGGAATTCGTAAATTTAAAAAAACTTCCGTTTTGCGTTAATTCGATTAAAGTTATGTTGTTATGAAAAACCGATATGAATTCCCAACAAATATATAATCGTAATATAAAAGTAAATATAAAAAATAAGTTAAATCTTACATAAATTTTAAAATCGTATATTAAAAAAAAATTATGTAATTAAAAAAATTCAATAATAATAATAAGAGTTAATATTGAAAAAACCCACGGACTTTTATGTAATTATCGATTAAGTCACTGAACTTTTTTCCCGAGTGTTTAAGTCCCTAAACAAATTTTGTCTTATTCAAAACTATATATTTTTAACCTGCTACCTGATTAACAGGTAAAACAGTTAGTTTCTCGAATAGTTTATTATCAAAAAAACCAACTTTCTTTTCCAATTTTCACGATTAAGTCACTGGACTTTTCTTATTTAGGTCACTATACCGTTTACCGGTTAGTGACCTGCTAAACAGGTCAAATATATAGTTTTGAATAAGACAAAAATTGTCTAGGGACTTAAACACTTGTAAAAAAAGTACAGTGACTTAATCGATAAATTCATAAAAGTTCGTAGGGTTTTTCAATATTAACCCTAATAATAACTACAAAATGGATGGAGGACTTACTCCAGAAAGTTTTACTTTGATGGTTTTTTACAAAATAAGTTACATATGATAACCTGCTTAGCAGGTTACATGTTACATTTGTATCATTCTATAAGTTTCAATTGGTTTAGTGATTAATAAAAAAGAGACTTAACTAAACATAAATTTATACTTTTGGGATTTTTTTACATAATTTTTCTTTAACACTCAAATTATTGCATCCTTTTATTCTCCAATAATGATTAGATAATTTATAGTCAATTTCTAGTATTATATATATATATATATATATATATATATATATATATATATATTTAAAATTTTATAATATCATATACACAAAACTTAGATTTGTAATTTCATAATATTATATATATACCTAACACATGATTTTAGTTATTAATAAATAACCATTATATTCTTAATTTATTTCTATTTTCAACTAAAATTTATAATATCATATTTTACCAATTTAATTTCTTAACATCACGTATATATAACCAACTTTATGACTAACATCCTTTTAATTTAATCAACAGTTAATATTTTTATATAAAATTTTCAAATCCATAAATAACATTTCCATAAATTCAAATTAGTTTTAGCCAGCAAAGTTCTTAGTTCTAACATTTAGTTAATTATTTGATATTAACTTTTATATTTTAATATGCCTATTTTTATGTGAATTGCAAATTGAATTATTTATTATTATTGATCTTACAAGCTCAAATATTAAATAATTAATTAGCTAATTATTATTATCATTGTTGTTATTATTGTTATTGTTATTATGTTTAACAAAGGTAATAAAATCCCAAGTTTTGGTAAATAAATTTAAAAGTACTACGTTGAGACAAAAAAAATCAAATTACTTTGATTTTTTTTAAAAAGCTCCCATAATTTGATAATTTTTTATATTTCATCCAATACAACCATCATCGCTATTGATTTAATCAATATAGAAATTTTCTCAAAACATCTTTAAAAATCTATATAATAAAATAGAACACAAATTATCACATGACATCATCACATTCAACCTAAAAGGATAATTACATGTTATTAATTCTAAAATAAAATAAAATAAAAGATAAATAAAATTAATTTTTTTAATATCTATAAAGAGTAATAAACATAAAAGATAAATAGTATTATTTGTTAAGTACAATAAAAGATAAATATAATTTATTATTTACATTTTTTTCATATGTTCCTACGTAGTATCCTTACAAAAAAAATACTAAATAGTGCTTTTACAATCAAAAAATTAAGAACCAATATATGTTATATATAAATACAAATAAATTCTTATTTTTATTTTCATATCATAAAAAATGAATAAATCAACATTTATAGTAAATTAGAATGATAATATATTATTTGTAAATAAAAAAAATATAAAAATGTTAATGTTATAATGTGCTAATTAACGACCAACAAACAAATAAAATAATAATAATAAAAATTAAACGTTTATGTTATGAGTATCAAAACATTTATATTGTTCCGAAAAAATAATGGACACTATTTTGAGATCGATAGAATATATATAAAAAATCAATGTTAATATGTAAATATATAATCATATTTAAAATGTATAATTATTAAATAAAAAAATAATTAATGTTACATTTGTATAATAAAATAAACAAAACAAAGAATCAATAAATATATAAATAAACAAAAAATTTAAAATTACTATATATTTGAACAATATTTGTAAATTGAAAAAAAAAACAAATAGAAAGATTTTTGTAAATATATATTAATTGTACAAAATAAAATAATAAACCAATTAAATTTTTTTAGGAGTAATAACTAAAATTAATTATAAACTTGAAGGACTAAATATGAAAGGGCCAAAAGTCATTTTGAAAAAGTTAACTACAAACTAATAGACAATGAACTATTTTTGCAAGTAAACAGTGCTTTTAGGGACCGTTTATGCAAATTTTAAAGTTGAGGGACCAATTCCATAATTTTATATAAACCACAGGGACCATTTCTGTAATTTACTCTTTTTGTTATTAAAAGTTTAAAACAAGTTAAGTTTAAATATAAATTCATTTGCATTCCATTTCGCAAACCAAAAGCCACCTTAGTATCATGTTCATTCTTTATATGAAGGGAGAAGAAGGTAGTTAGTGTCAACACACTTAAGATTGCAATAGGGGTGTGCACGGTTCGGTTAGTAGCTAACATGTGAACCGTGTATTCGGTTTCGGTTACCTGATCATCGATTACCCGTTAGAAGTCGGTTACCCGTCATATGCTTAAAAGCAAATAAAATTATAGAATCATATCTTTTTTATGCATAAATTCTTTTTATGCTCAAAGTTATAGTAAACTATTTAATTATAAATCTTAAAAGTTACACTAAATTTATCTAATAAAACAATTAAAATAAAAAATATTTGAAAATTTAGTAAATTTTAGTATTAGAATGTCTAAATGAAATTATAAATAAAAGCTACTAACTTGGATATATATAATCTGTTCGGTTCGGTTCGGTTATCCACGGTTTTCTAAAAATGAAAACCTAAACCGCCCCGTAATGTTTCGGTTTCGGATCAAGCGGTTTAAGCGGTTCGACTCGGTTTGTCGGTTTTCCGGTTTTGTTTGAACACCCCTAGTTTGCAACACATCTAAAGTGACATTATATTTTGTAATAGACAATAAGAGGATGTATTTTATGCAAAGAAAATTGTTTTAAGAGTTAAAAATAAACATCAAACTATGTCCAAAAGTCACAACTTATTTAAATTCCAGTTTTGTCTAATATAACCTTCATTAAAATGATATAAATGCCTATATAAGCATCCTAAACATTTTTTATCAAATGAAACCATACCGAAACAGTTATTAGAGACTTAATAATTCAGTCATCATATCTGAAAACTATTTCATACTTTGCATAGAGTTATAGGGCTTTTAATTATGAGATTTATGAAAAAAGGGCACTAAAAACGAAGTTATAATCGATTTTATACAATTTTTACAAAACGAGTATCAAACCGTAAATAGTCTGACCTACTGTAAAAAAACTACATTTATGACCAATTTATACATCGTTTCAGCTTCGGTAGTGTAAAAATAAAATGAAATACACTTTTCTAGCTTTCCAACAATATGAAGAACGCCCAAAACGGAGATACCGTTGATTTTATATGATTTTTCGAAAACAACATATTGTTGTTGTGATTTTGTTTGAAAATTGCATGAATATTAGTTTAAAACTACCGCGAACAGTAACGAAATAATCAAAACACTTGTAGATTGCACAATGGTGCAGTTCCAATACTTGGAATAACATTTTTCAGTGGATAATAAAGCATCTTTATAGAAAAACTAAACTATTATATGGTTATTTACTACTTATACAACTCAAGATACAAACCATCTATGCATATCTTTAACCAATTTCGTACCTTGAGTTCAATTCACTTAAATTCTCAAGTTTATCCATTACATTATGAATGTTTTAAGAATAGAAACAAATCAACACTTTGGAAGATTATATATTGATAATAAAAGAGAGAGTTACAATAGAATTGAAAGGTTTTGTTATATATAACTCTTGAACCTTGTATGCCTATTTATAGGCTTACAAGACTTAGTATGATTGTTTTACTTCATTTCTAAGTATTCTTGCATGGTAAGCTACTTAGGAGGTAAGTTTCCTTAATGGTTAAGTATGCTTAAAGGTAGTTGTAACTTAATGCTAAGCTTCCTTCTTGGCTAAGTCTACTTAGTGACTAAGTTTACAAAATATCTTTATTAAACAAAACCCAATGATACTAAATTCCAAAAACAATCTTATATGCATTAACACTCCTCCTTAAGATTGTTGTCACAGGAATATTATAGTTGGATCGTTCAGAGTTAAGTCCAAATCAGACAATATTTTTCTGAACCAAATAGTCTGATTGACAGGAACAACAATATTTATATATTCTGCTTCAGTTGTAGATTGTGCAACTGATGACAAATATATAACCGAATGATTAAAGGGTTTATTATTCAACCAAAAGAAGAATACAATACAATAGAATGAATAGAAAAACATGAGCAACTCTACATATAGAGTACACAACCATAAAATGCTAAACCCTAAAAGCCCAATTACATATACGACCCAATATAACACTAATATCCCCCCTCAAAGTCACAATGCAACAACAATGAACAATGAGAGTTTGTCAAACAATAAACGAAATCGAGAAGCAGAGTGCGCCATAGTAAAAATGTCAGCAACTTGTAGAGCGGATGGAACAAACGGTAAGGAAATAGTTCCTATATGAAGATGATGACGATTAAAATGACAATCAATTTCAATGTGCTTCGTCCGTTCATGAAATACAGAATTACGAGCAATCTATATAGCACTTTTATTGTCACAGTGTATCGGGGTAGTCTGAAATAATCGAACACCCATGTTAGTAAGTAACCAGCGTAGCCAAAAGTAAGGTCACCACGTCTACGGATTTGATCTTTACACGACGCCGTCCAACGAGTGCGGAATCCTCGTTAGACACTTGACGGATCGATCACACACGGAACACGGAGCCGAACACGATGTTAGCCAATGTAAGAAACGACCCCACACGATGTATTGCTCCAAGAAACTCTCTGAAAACCTTTCTAGATCGTACGTGCACTATACGAGCTCTGAAATTCGTGTTTATCAAAGATTAATTATAAAACTGATTAAGTTCTAATTATAATCACTTAAGTTCGTTTAGGCCCAAGCCTACGAACTTAATTAAGTTCAAGACCAATACCCTACGAACTTAGCTTCACTAAGTTCGTCTGGGTTGGCTTAAGTTCGTGGCTTAGCCTTAGAACTTATCTTCTCATCTTAGAACTTATCTGTACATTCTATAACTTAAGTTCACAGTCTAGAACTTAACTTGGCAGTCTAGAACTTAACTTGACACTCTAGAACTTAACATGCAAATGCAGATATCATACACAATCGTGAATTAACACACATAACTTGTATTAATAAAGCCTCAACTAATACATATGACTATCTATTACATAAATAGACTGCTATCGTCACACAGGGTGTACCAACAGACTCCCCCTTGACGATAGCTTCTAGTAAGATATTCATTAGTCTACAGAACTAGGCTTATTCAGATTACTACCTGCATGAAGTCCTTGCTCAACACAAACCTTCACAACTCTCTGATATTTTCTGCCTTCAGATTTCCAGCCTTCATGATAGAAAATTGGCTGATCATGAAGCTTCTGCAGGTCATCCCGAGATAGGTTTATGAGATGCAAGGGATCATATACTTTCAAAATTACCTTTTCGTCTTGATCTTCCATTACTGCCTCGGCTGTCTCGTTATCGACATACCACCACTTCATATTACTCAAAACATTCTGTAGCATTGGCTTTAAAGGAACTTTCTTCTGACATTTCACTGGTTTGTAGTACATCTTCATCCAAGGTCTACCTGTCAATGGATCTATCCTCGACTCATCCATGACTCGCTTTCCAGTCCTTGGCTTTAGCCTTTAAAACTTCCTAGATCGACCTTTCCTACGAATGATCTTAGCAATAACTTCAGCGTAGGGGTCTTCTCCGATGTTAATCAGTTCTTTCCAGGCCAAGGCTTTCACTTCACACTTTGGCAAAGAGTTGAAGTCTCTAAGCCTTCTTCTAAGGTACTGTAGCACAACCTTTCTCTTCAGAATGAAAAGCTGCAGTTCTCTATCAAAGAACCAGCTAAGGATACAACCTGACAGTTTCCCTGTACTTGGCATCCTCATCTTTGCCTTTATAGCCAACTCCTCTTTCTTTTCCTCTTCCCTAAACCATAATTTTCTTTTTTCTTCTATCGTAAGCTCCTTGTCTGGTTTATCAGTATCTGATTCGTCATGTAGAGCTGATCTAAGCACATGTATGTCAATCGGACCCTGATCTTCAATTATATACTCTTCTGTAATCGGTTGCTTCTGTATAACTATCTCATCTGCTTCGTCTTCTTCATCCATCAATACTTCATCAACTGACTTCCAATCAGGAACTTCTTCTGGAACAAACTCACCTTCCTCAATGTCTTCCTGATCTAAATCGTCTTCAAAATCAAAGATCACAACCTCATCATCTAATCCGGCCAAGGCTCCTATCATTTCTTGTTCAATAAACTCTGAAGCTTCGGAAGCCTTGCCTTTTCCCTGACCAGCTCCTGAGCCTGATGATCCAGGCTCCCCCTGCACATTAGCTTCCTGAGCAGTCTCTTGTGAAAGATCTGCTAGCTCACTGTCCTTTTGTTGAGCATCCAGGTCACCTCCTTCATCATCTCTCTGTCTCCCCCTTAACTCATCACCCTTACAACTACTCTCCCCCTGAGCTGCAAGATCTTTTAATATTCTCTCCATTAGGGTCTGAAGAGTTATTATTTGGTGTTGTTGAGTAGCCACTGTTTGTTCTAATTTTGCATTTTGTAGATCTAAATGAGCATTATGTTGTTGAAGCTCGGTGACTGCCCTTGAGAGTTGGAGAATTTAGACTGATTGGATGTCAACTTGATCTTTTTGTTGACTGATGGTTTGGGCATCTGTTGATGGTGTTGATAATGTGGATGGAGCGGCGGTTGATGTTGATTGAGCGGCGGTTGATGTTGATGGAGCGGTGGTTGTTGTTGATGGAGCGACGGTCGAAGTTGATGGAGCTTCCTGATCTAGACGTTGGCGCTTGGCTCTTTGTTGTCTTGTCACCAATGCCTCTTCTTCCAAAACAAAATCTTCGTCTCCTTCATCTTCATCTCGAAGACTGAAAGCAGGACGACTAATCTTCAGTCGGCGTATAACCAGCCGAGTGCCATGTGTTTCAAAAGTTGTTGATAGATTGGCAGCTTCCCTTAAGACTTCTTCAGAATTTGAATCTGATTCTGAATCAGTGGTAAGCTCTACAGCCCCTTCTGCTTGTTCCGGCTGGTAGTCCTCAATATCTTTAAAAATGTCATCCATTTCAGAAGGCGGTTCCAAAATATCATTAATAAGCTCCTCAGTTATGTTTTCCTGAGCTGCCTCGCCTTGCGTAAAAATTTCCTCCAATGTCTGTTGTATCGGGTCAGCCTGAGGTACCGATGTAGACGCCTCAGCTGCTGTTGTCGTTGTTTGTGTCGGAGGAACTGCCTGAGCAACCGGTGCTTGCTGAGTCGGTGCTTGCTGTTGTGGTTCATCAACTTCCATTCTTCAGCATCTGGGGCCACAAAGTCTGGATCGATGATGGCTCCGAATAAAGGAGTCATTTGGGGCCTCACCTGCTCTGCCCTCCTCGAATTGTGTGATTGACAATCTGCGAAGATTCTCTTATCAATCGCTGCTACCACAGCCTGTTCTGGCAACTGGGGAAGATTGGGCAAAAAATGCATTATTATCATCATTACAAATCGCTGATACATCAGAAATCATTCTCTTGCAGGAGCGGCGATCTGATGGACAAATTCGCTAAAGAAAAAGCCCGAAAAACTGAAGTGTTTGTAGTAGATCAAGGAGATCATCCCGGATTGTAGCTTGGATATCATCGTATCGAATCCAGCTTTCTATGGTGCATAGCACACCATTATAACATGCATCAAATATCTCCACTGGCCTATGACGCCACTTTTCACGTAGGACGCTTTGGTAATGTCCTGAGCATATCCCATTCTTAGAAAAACCTCTTGCCTTATCGGTGCCGGAAAATCAATCGGGCCATCTCCCTGATCAGCAGTGCCCAATTGCAGAATTGTCCTCAGATTGTTAGCTGTAAACGAAATCAGTTACCCGCTGACTGTAGCCCTCAAAAGCGGAGGAACTACTGAGTTGTCGACATGCATGGAATGCCAGAACTGTCGGAGATATTGCAGCATGATTGTAGGATTATGCGTCAGAGCATATGCGACTCTAGATTGAGACAGAAACTCCAACATCTGTCGATATGGCTGAGCTTCAGCTGCATGGAGATCCACAGTCATAATCATATTGTGCTTGTTATAAAAAGCACGATCAGTCATTCCTACACACACAGCAAACAGTTAAAATGTTAAA
Organism: Centrapalus pauciflorus; assembly: GCA_020465985.1. Classification (NCBI taxonomy): domain Eukaryota; kingdom Viridiplantae; phylum Streptophyta; class Magnoliopsida; order Asterales; family Asteraceae; genus Centrapalus; species Centrapalus pauciflorus. The sequence goes on from JAANYP010005059.1 coordinate 87,676, forward strand.
AATCAAGTTGGAAAAAATATTTAATTTATTCGAACTTGATTAAGTTCGAACGAACTTAATCATCTTCGAACTTACTTAAATTCGAATAAATAGTCTCTTCGAACTTACTTAAGTTCGAACAGTCTGATGACCATCGAACTTATTTAAATTCGAGAAACTCATTCGAACATGTCTGTCTTCGAACACGCAGATATTTTCATTATGTTCGAAGACCTGACAAGTTCGAGGCTTGTTGAACAAGTTCGAAGCCCTTAGAACAAGTTCGAAGTCGGCACTATCAAGTTCAATCTCATGATTTAAACCCTTTTAGACATAAATTTCTAATTAATCTAGTCCTAATAGGTTCTAATCAAGTTTATTGAGGATTAATTTTAAGTTCCATAACCTAATAATACGTAATTTAGACCACCTAGTATTTAGTTATTTTAAACTTAAAATTTTCGAATATTATGCCCTTAACAGTCCCAAATAACACTTTCTTAGTGATTGTTGATGTAAAACTACTAAGTTTGTGTGTATGTTCGAGGAAATGTGGACATCTTCTAGGAATATCTCACAATATCGATATTACGACAAGTTCAAAGTCGGACTAACAAGTTCGAGATCGCCGTTATAAGTTCGAGAGGATTAAATTCGAGAGTAGGTGCATTGAATGAACTGTGTTGACCTATTTATATCCACTGTGCTTCGAACTTACCTTAAGTTCGAACTTATCTTAAGTTCGTTTGTGACTTCGAACTTAAGCCTAGTTTCGAACTTAATTGAATATTTTGAAAATTCTTAAACAAAATCCAACTTTTTCAACTTTTTCATTTTACAGAACTTTTTCAACTTTGCAAAACCACTTCACACTAAGGATACAGATTATCACGCAAATTTGTTTCTCCAACTTAAAATGCATCCTAGTTAATAACATCGATCTTATTTATTTAAAAATTGAAATAAAATAAAATAAAATAGAATAATGTAAAATTAAGTTAACTAAAAAAGAAATTAAATTGCAATAATTTAAAGATAAAAGTACACAAACTGAATATTTTTGCGAGATAGTCAAAGAATGTTCAATCAGATAGCGGTGTCAAACGCACTTTTAGTATTGCACTTTCACACTTAGGAATTTTTTATTCCTTTGGTTATTTGTCGTAACATACACTCCTAGTCGATTGTTGGTATGTTTTGTCCATTTAAACACTCAACACTTAGGATTTTCCTTTGGCACTTTTATTTATCAAGAAACTACCTTACGTGTCCCATACTTAGACATACTTCTACGATCAAGGAATACACACAATGCTTATGACTTTTTGGTATTTGCAAATTATCTTTAAAAGGTAAACGTCGGACACAATTCTGTATTTACATACAACATAGTGTCTTAGTTTGTCTTAGAGTTTCTCTTATGTTAGCAAGACAGCGCTGACAGGTCTGTACTCACGTACAACAAAGCAACATATCTTGCTAGTTTAAGTCAAAACAGCGGTGACAGGTTTGTACTCACGTACAACAAAGCGACTTGTTTTGACTTCCTTTACGTCACAAAAATTTTTCTTCTTTGTTTAAGATGTATTTTGATGATGTCATACATCCCCCAGATAAATTTGCATACCTCATTCATAGACATTGTTTGTATGTCTCTAACATAGAAATTAAGACCTTTTGGTCGTACATCTAAGTTAGTTACACATAAGACTTTTTCTTGATTATTTTATTAGCTTTTAGGAAATCCTTCATGTTTTATGCCTACCAACATATCAGACAAGAATATGTACATCACTTAGATTTTATGGTGCATTATGTGTGAAAGTTTAACACTTAGAGTTTGTTAGACTGTGCTAAATTCCGTCACTTTGATCCTAAGACTCTAAGACTTCTCATTTTTCAGTATTCTCTTTTTTTGAAATTTTTATGGTTTTCTATCTTTTTTATTTTGTTTTTCACTTTTAAGTAAAGCAACTAATAATATAAACTAATAACTTAAAGACTTTAAAAAGAAAGAAAGATCTACTGAGGTCAGGTTACTTCGGATTATGCATGCCATTAAGTTGGACTAACAACTCAAAGCGTGATCTATCAAATGCTTTTGTGAAAAGATCTGCATTGTTGTCTTCCGTTGGAACTTTTACCAATTTAATCAAGTGTTTCTCAGCACAGTCACAAATAAAATGATATCTTACGTCTATGTGCTTTGTTTTACTGTGCTTTACTGGATTATTAGTTATGGCAATTGTGGATTGATTGTCCATCCTAATGGGAGTATGAGTATAAGTCAAACCGTAGTCCCGCAATTGTTGTTATATCCACAGAACCTGTGAACAGCAACTCCCTGCAGCTACATATTCGGTCTCGCACGTCGATACGGCTACCGAAGTCTGTTTCTTGCATTGCCAAGATACGAGTCTCCCTCCAAGGAACTGACAACCACCCGTCATTGACTTTCTGTTAAAGCTACACCCGCCATAGTCTAAATCCGTGTAAGCTTCCAATTCCAGATCTCCATCAGCGTGATACCAAAGTCCCAGCTTCAGTTCGACTTCAGATATCTTAGAATCCGCTTCACAGCTTTCATGTGCATCTCCTTTGGATTAGCTTGAAAGCTGACACAAATACAAACAGCAAACATTATATCAGGTCTTTTTAGCAGTTAAATACATGAGTGACCCGATCATGGCTCGATATAAAGTCGGATCCACATCAGTTTCACTATCTATACCCGGTCCGAGATTGTGATTCACTTGTATCGGAGTATTGAAGTGTGTCGTAAGCTTTGTTCCTTCCATCCCGAAGCGCTCTAAAATGTCGTAGTATACTTCGTCTGGTGAATAAACATTCCCTCCTTTCATTGTTCAACTTGTAAACCGAGAAAGAAGTTCAGCTCTCCCATCGCACTCATCTCAAACTTCGACTTCATGACCTTCTCAAAATCCTTGCACATTTGTTCATTAGATGACCCAAATATGATATCGTCCACGTAAACTTGTACCAGTATAAAGTCTTCACCTTTCCTTATAACAAATAGTGTATTATCTATTCTCCCTCTCTCAAACCCATTGTCTAAGAGGTGAGTAGACAGTGTCTCATACCATGCCCTAGGTGCCTGATGCAATCCATACAAAGCCTTATCAAGTCGATATACTCTGTCAGGATACTTGGGATCAGTAAACCCTGGCGGTTGCTCGACATACACCAACTCCTTCACTTTTCCGTACAAGAAAGCACTCTTGACATCTAGTTGATATACTTTGAACCCTTTGAAGGACGTGAATGCCAGAAACAATCGAATGGCCTCTAGCCTCGCCATTGGTGCAAACACTTCGTTATAGTCTATCCCTTCTTCCTGGTTGAACCCTTTTACCACGAGTCTTGCCTTGTTACGAGTAACTATGCCCCGATCATCCCTTTTGCACTTAAAGACCCATTTGGTCCCTATAGCAACTTCTCCTCGAGGCAAAGGCACTAACTCCCATACTTCAAGCTTTGTGAACTGTGAAAGTTCCTCTTGCATAGCTTCAACCCAAGAATTGTCTTTCAGAGCCATTTGCACATTCTTTGGCTCTACTTGTGAAATGAAACACGAGTATAAACACGTGTGAAATGCCTCAGAGTCGTTGATCATCGATAACAGTTCTATGTTACTATTCACACTACTCCTAGTTCTCACACCAGCATTCGGATTCCCTATGATACCTTCAATCGGATGATCCTTATTTATTCTCGATGTCTCAATTTCATCAACTTGAAGATTATCTCCTAAATTTAATCCTATTTCACCTACTGTGGGTGTGACTTCAGATGAAACAACATCTTCCTCGTGATCACTATCTTCTGAGGTAGAATTATTTGATTGATTCTCATCCGTAGGCAACAAAGGTTCATCGTTTGCTGTTGGAGACCCAACTTCTGTCGTTGTAGTCTCAAATGTTGTTGGAATGCTTAAATTTGGAAAAACTCTACCGTCGTTGTTGATATTTAAGGTTGAGAAGTTGTTTTCCATTGTACCTGCATTTCCACTAAACGGAATGTTAAATGATCGAAACACTGAGTTATATTCAAATAACCATTCTGGACCATTTTGGGGTTCATGTGAATAACTTGTTACATCAATGTTAAACACAATTTCAATCGTACCAGTAGTTTTAATAAAAACCCTCTTGTTTGGTGAGTTTGGGACATAACCTAGGAAGTATCCTTCGTCAGGCTTTTCACCAAACTTAGGTTGATGTTATGTTTTCAATAAAGTACATGGCACCCCAAACGGTTCAAAGCTAGTTAAATTTGGTGGTCTTTTATTCAGAACTTCATAACAGGTTTTGTTCATTGATTTGACAGTAAGGACTCTGTTTAAAACATGACAAGCGGTATTCACTGCCTCCCCCCAAAACATGGTAGGAAGCTTTGAATCTGAGAGCGTAGTCCTCGCTGCCTCAATCAAAGTCATGTTCTTACGTTCTGCCATCCCATTTTGTAATGGCTCATAAGGTGCACTAAATTGATGCACTATGCCTTTAGTTAGACAATATACACCAATTACGACATTCTTAAACTCTCTTCCGTTATCACTCCTGATACGTTTTACCCTTTTCTCGTATGAGTTTTCGACTTGCTCTAAGAACTTAATCAGCGTGCCTGCTGTCTCGTCCTTTGTACCTAAAAAGAAAACCCAAGAGAAACGTGAGTAATCATCAGTAATAACTAAACAGAACCAACTACCACCTATACTCCTTTTGTTGATTGGACCGAAGAGATCCATATGCAGTAAATCGAAGGTGGAAGCGATTGAGTTTTGAGTCTTCGACTTGTGTGACTTCTTATGTTGTTTTCCATTCTTGCACGGTACACACTTGTCTTCAAACTGAAAACTCTTCAATGGAACACCTTGCACAAGGCCATTTTTCGTGATGAAGTTCATCTTCCTTAAGTGCAAGTGTGCCATGGGTCTGTGCCACAATAGAGATTCGGACTCTGAAGCTTTAGATAATAGACAAATAGTTCTCATCGATGAATCTGCTACATTCATGTCCATCATGTACAGATCACTCACCCTTGCAGCTCTCATCATAATCCACTCTTCAGGTATTTTGAATCCCGGCTTTAGCACTACCGCTTCTTTTTCAGTAAAGATGACTGAATTTTTCTTATCACAGATTTGAGAGACACTAATGAGATTGTGATAAAGTTTATCTACATGGTAGAGTTGATCAAGTGTGATCGTCCCATTAGTGACTACTCCTGTTCCAGTGATATTTCCTCCTTTATTCCCAGCAAATGACACAAATCCCTTGTTCCCACCCTTGAAGTCCATCAGTAGACTTCTTTCCCCAGTCATGTGACGAGAGCAACCACTACCTACGAACCATTTGTTGTTAAGACCTGTAGTTAACTCCTGCACATGAAAGAAACAGTTAGATATCATGGGGAACCCAAGCCATATCTGACTTGGTAATACCATTCTCGTCCACATACTTGAACTCTTTCAAATACCCATCTCTCCTTTCAAGTGACTTGGGTTTTTGATTAAGAACCTGTTGTGGAGCTGAGTGATTAATGTTCACTCTTGGCCTTGGAGTTGTCATTTGATGTGGAGCCCTAGAATAATTTCTATTATAATGCATTTCACTGTTATATCCCTAGGCTCTTTCTGGTGTCTGCTGTCTGTTAGGGGTATGAGACCTAACTGGAGTATAACACATCTTAGGTGTAGTACTCCTATAGACAGGTTGTGGTCCTGACCTAGGTTGACTATGGACTCTATTCGGTGAATTAGTCCTAATCACTTCATGTGGTCTGACTGACACCGGTATTTGTTTAGCACCTACATGTGGTGTTGCATTCAAGTTCTTCTCAGTATTTTGAGAACCACTAGTACTTGCAATACTGGGTACTAATTTTAAGGCTGGTTGGTCTGGTTTCCTATGATTGGTGTAGACTCTACTTTCTTATAGGGACAACTAGACACAACGTGAAGCAAGACATTTTGTCACTTGGCTTCTTATAGGTACCCTTTGACTTAAGAGTTTCGCTTATGTCCTGTTCTTTTGGTTCAACTACTGTGGTGACAACCTCTGGGTTATTATCAGTCATGGTTTTTGCCTCTTCTAGTTTTGTGACACTAGTAGCCTGTACAAACTTAACTTTCTTAACCTTAGGGGTTACAGTTGACACATTAGTTGTTGATACCTTATTAGTTTCAGTTACAGTTGCTTCCTCTGGTTCAGCCGTTTCTGTGGTCTTATCCTGAGGTTGAGGCACATAGTTATTATTGAACGGTGGAGGACTTTCCTGATAACCTATGCTCACTGGTTCCTTAGATTGTCTCTATGCATCTAAGATTCTGCCTAGATTTAGGGATGAGTTCCTAAACTTTTCAAGTTTACTATTGGCCTCTGCAACCTTAACTCTAGCTTCAGCTAGTTCTACATCCTTAAGGGTGATTTCTTTGGTCAATGATTCTACATGCTCATACATTAGTTCTAACCTGACACATTGTTCACTCAATTTATCTTTTAGAACTATCACATCCTGAGCATCAACTTTCATCTTGGCCCTTAGATCCTCCTTAATATCTAGAAGACTAGAATTGTCAGATTTTAATGATTGGATTTGAGCTGTCATGGTAGTATGTGTTTCTAGCACTAGATTCAATCTATCATTTAATGTAGCACATAAAACGCATAAATCATGAAGCGTAGAAAAGTTAAGAGATACCTTTTGCGATCTGATTCCACATAAGCCATTTGAGCTACAAACTCAAGAGTGGTTTGCTCCTCAGATTTTTCCACCATCAAAGGAATTGAATCGGACTGCTGGGTGTCCTCCTTTTCTACTTCAGCTCTTTCATCGGTCTCAGTTACCTCAGCCATAAAAGCTCTGGCATTTGACTCTGGATGAGTACTCCGATCATATGTACCATCTAGCTATCTGTTAGAAGATACATTCGTTAACAGACCAGCTATCGCAGCTTGATTTCCTGAACTACCAGAATGTTGTCTTCCCTGATTCTGATTCTGATAATTCTCAACCTTTGGTCTTTGACATTCTCTGGCAAAATGTCCCAATCATTGAGAATTGTAGCACTTCACATTTGACTTGTCAAAACCAACGTTGTTACTTACACTCAGGTTTCTACACGTTCTCTTCATAAACCTTTTAACCCTTTGAGTTACCATGACCAGTTGCCATTGTAGGTCCATTTGTTCTAAATCGTCCGGATCTACCTGATCGTAGTCCTCTTCCCACAGAGCTGGATCATTGATTTTACCTTGAACGCAGTTGTCGTATGCTACTACAAACGAAGCTATGAGTTTAGATGCTCCTCAGCTGATTTAGCACTCATCAGCATCTTGGTAAAACCCTGAGAGGTTGATACTGAGTGTTGTGGTTTTTCTTCCGGTTTAGAAAACCCTAAGAATGCTCTACTACCAGATTCTTCAGTTTCAACTTGTATTGACTCTTCTCCAGAAAAGAATGCAGTGGCCCCCGACTTCAGTTCACTAGAAGTTGATGGCTTTGATTTCCCAAAGTACATTTCAAGGTCCTGTACTTGATCAAATTCCCTCTCCTTCTTCTGCAACTTAAAGTTGTAGGCCCTCAAAGTCCCGATGACTCCTTCGAGAGTAAGAGTTTCAAACTTTTCTTCATCATGCTTATCAGTGCAATGTACATTTCCCACTTAGCTGGCAAAGCATCTAGAAGCTTCTCTATCTTTACTGTTTCTTGATACTCAACACTGTGATTATCAAGTTCAGTCAACAGATGGTAGAACCTTGTAGTTGTTTCATCCAATGTCTCATTCTTCAATGCTTTGAAGATTGCAAACTGCTACTTTAACATTTTTGTTCTCCCCTTTCTGACCCTAGGATTTCCCTCACACCTAGAGCCTCCCATAGCTCTTTAGAAGTTCTATGATTTCTGAATGTGTGTAGAATCTCCAAACGCAATGCCATTCTTATTGATGATAGAGCTCGATTCTCGGCTTCATAAATCTTCTTGTCTTCATCTTTCATATTTTGATACGACAAGACCTTTAATCTACCTTCAAGCTCTTGTGTTGGGTGAACATAACCTTCGTCTATGCATATCCACATACGCATATCATTAAATCTCGCGATGTCTGCAAACCTGTCCTTCCACCAGTAATAATCTTCTAACTTCATCAGCTTGGGCGGTGAATTGGATTTGCCTACTTTATGGTCCATTTCCAAAAACTTATGCAAACTCAACAGTCTTTTATAACTTTTTGTTTTCGAACTTAAACAAATTAATTTAAAAATAAACTTAAAACAAATCTTACGGACTTAACTAAGTTCGTATAAGTTTAATTTTAAATTCGTTTTGTAAATTAAATTCGTTTGAGTGTAAAGTTCGAAATCAACAAGTTCGAAAGCCTGTAAGTTCGAGAAACCCTAATCCTTCTGACAAGTTCGAACCAACTCAAGTTCGAAAAACCCTAAAACTTCTGACAAGTTCGAACCAAAATAAATTCGAATTCCAACCAAGTTCGAGACCCAATCAAATTCGAATCTCAGACAAGTTCGAATTCCCTGACAAGTTTGAACCAGATCAACTTCGAGAAACCCTTAAAACAAGTTCGAGAGGAGCGTATTCTGACAAGTTCGAAGAACCCTAATACCCCATTATGTTCTAGCACCGCAAGTTCGAGAAAAACGGTCATAAATTCGATTTTTTCAAGATTTCAGATTAAACCAATGTTTTTAAGATTAAAAACAAATATTTCAACTAAAAAGATGAACTAATATGAATGTTTTGTCAATTAACTTGCTCGTAGAACTCTGTAAACTTCGAAAATACGTGACTTATCTGGTAAAACGGCAAGAAACCTTATGAATGTTCACCAAACGCGACGAACACAAATATGAAAGATGACGACAAGAAGATCTTGAACTCTGATACCACTTGTAAGGTCACCACGTCTACGGATCTGATCTTGACGTGATGCCGTCCAACGAGTGCGGAATCCTCTTTAGACGCTTAACGGATCGATCACGCACGGAACACGGAGCGGAACATGATGTTAGCCGTGTAAGAAACGACCCCACACGATGTATTGCTCCAAGAAACTCTCTGAAAACCTTTCTAGATCGTACGTGCACTATACGAGCTCTGAAATTATTGTTTATCAAAGATTAATAATAAAACTGATTAAGTTCTAGTTATAATCACTTAAGTTCCTTTAGGCCCAAGCCCACGAACTTAATTAAGTTCAAGCCCAATACCCAATGAACTTAGCTTCACTAAGTTCGTCTGGGTTGGCTTAAGTTCGTGGCTTAGCCTTAGAACTTATCTTCTCATCTTAGAACTTATCTGTACATTCTAGAACTTAAGTTCACAGTCTAGTACCTAACTTGACACTCTAGAACTTAACATGCAAATGCAGATATCATACACAATCGTGAATTAACACACATAACTTGTATTAATAAAGCCTCAACTATTACATATGACTATCTATTACATAACTAGACTGCTATCGTCACACAGGGTGTACCAACACCAAACAACCTCAGTAGTAGTGGCAGCCATAGCCCGATACTCGGCTTCAGTAGAAAAACGAGAAACAACATCCTGCTTCTTACTCTTCCATGAAACAAGGAAATCTCCAAGAAATATGCCAAAACCGGTTGTAGACTTATGATCAGTAGGATCCCCAGCCCAATCAGCATCACTTTAAGCACGTAGCTCAAATGAAGACAAGGAAGGAAACTCAAGCGTCTAGAACTGAGTGCCTCTTAGATATCTCAGAACGCGAAGGACTGCACCCTTGTGTGCAATCGTGGGAGCAGTTACAAACTAAATAACAGTATGAACAACATGAGCAATATCATGTCTAGTGACCGTGAGATAGACCAAACTACCCACAATAGTACGATAAAAAGTCGGATCATCTAGAGGAACACTATCAGTAGGAGAATAACGAGCATTAGTTTCCAGAGGAGTATCCATAGTCTTGTTTTCAGATAGACGAGCGCGTTCGAAAAAATCTGAAATATACTTAGGTTGAGACAAAAGATATCCCTTGTCAAAGTGAGCAACCTCTATTCCCAGACAATAACGAAGCAACCCCAAGTCCTTCATAGCAAAGCGATGAGCTTAATCATGCTACAAGGACTCAATACCGGCATAATCATCACTAGTAATAATCATATCATCAACATAAAAAGACAAGAGTATCCGTTCTGCACTCGTACATTTAAAAGATAAAGCAGAGTCATGATTACTAGAACGAAAACTAAGAGACATGATGACTGTGGAAAAATTCTCAAACCAAGCACAAGGAGCTTGTTTGAGACCATATAAAGCTTTGCGCAGATGACATACTTCTCCTGGCATTGTGAGCAATGCCAGGAGGACAAGTCATATAGACCTCCTCATGCAAATCACCATTCAAGAAAGCATTCTTGACATCCATCTGAGAAATATTCAATTTGCAAATAGAGGCTACTGCAATCAACGTAGGAACAGTAGTCGTTTTGGCTACAGGGGCAAAAGTCTCCTCATAATGCATAATTCTTGCGAATACCCCTTAAAAACAAAACGAACTTTATACCATTCAATAGACCTATCAAACTTAGTTTTGATCTTGTAAACTCAACGACAACCAATAGCATTCTTTCCAGATGGCAACGAAACCGAATCCCACGTTTGAGTCTGATGAAGAGCAGTCAATTCCTCAGCCATAGCACCCTACCCAAGGGGATCATAAACAGCCTTTCTGAAGGAGTTGGGTTCAGACAAACGATGTGTGTTGGCAATGAACGAAGCAAAAGAGGCAGAATAAGACGAGTAAGAAATATCAGGAAGTTTAGTCGACTTACGAAGACGAATAGACCTTCGTGTATATCTGTATTCTCAACCGGCGATGGAACGGACATAGGCATAGGAGGAACTCCATGTGTTTCTGTAATAGAGTCATCCAATGTTGTAAGCGTCTCGGTTGTCGGTATATCAGATGTGTTGATTTTTGACATCAGAAGTGATATTATCAGTGTCATCATTAAAAGGATCAATAGAAAGGGTTATCAAATTGTGTCATGTCATGAGACTGAGCGGGAATCGAATAGAAAGGAATATGTTCCAAGAATGTGACATGCCACGAAACGTAGAGCTTTTGACTCACTGGATCAAAACTACGATAACCCTTTTGAGTAATCTCTTATCCCGAAAATACACACACAAAGCAGATGGAGCTGGCAATTTATTGCGTTCCACATGAGGACGGAGAACAAAATAGGCACAACCGAAAACACGTAAGGAAGTATAATCAGGTCTATGACCATATAGCTTTTCAAAAGGAGAGAGACGAGAATTATGAGCAGTAGGAATTTGATTGATGACATAGACAGTAGTGTGAATTGCTTCACCCCAAAACCTACTAGGTACCTTTGAAGACAATAACAAGGAACGAGCAGTCTCAACAAGATGACGATGTTTCCTTTCGGCAATGCCATTTTTTTTAGGAGTGTCAAGACACGAAGTTTGGTACAATGTTCCATCGGATGCAAGTAACTGTATGTAGTCATTAGATGTATATTCTCCCCCTAAATCACATCTAAAACATTTGATGATAGCAGAGTGTTGGGTTTTAACAAGAGATCGAAACTCACTATAAATAGAAAAGAAATCGAATCTATGTTTCATTAGATAAACCCAAGTATATCGAGTATAGTCATCAATGAACGAAACTTAATATTTGGATCCTCCCTCAGAAGAAACAGGTTAGCGTCCCCATACATCAGAGTGAATAAGATCAAAAAGTGCCAAAGAACAAGAAATACTTATATTAAAAGGTAATGCAGAAAATTTTGCTAGTTTACAACCAATACAGTCTGATATATATATATATATTTGTTCAATGGACCTAAAGCACCTGTAGAAGTTAAGTACTGTAAACGAGACGCAGACACATGACCTAGACGAGAATGCCACAAATAAAAATCAGATGACAATTTACTCAAATGAAAAGAAGATAAATCAAAACCTGAAGCTGCAACATCAAACACACTGAGATTATCCACAATAAAGAGCTCTCCTAGTCTACGGCCAGTCCCAATCACTGTCTAAGAATGTGGGTCTTGTACACAACAAACATTATAAGAAAAGAGGACCCAATAACCATATTTACACAATTGGCTAACTGATGCAAGGTTCAAGGAAAGTTTCGAAACATAATACACATCAGGAAGTGAGACACTAGGTGTGAAAACAGAACCAACACCTTCCAATGGCATAGGTGTTCCACTAGCTGACATAATAGACATAGGCGAACTAGGAGATAAAGAAACAAAGAGAGACAAATGAGGAGACATATGATGAGATGCACCAGTATCCAAGATCCATAAGGACAAAGGAATACCAGAATTATTAGACGAAGACATACCTGAATGGAGAGGCTGACATGGCGGTGGATGACGAGCCAATATACTGTTTAAGCTTGTAGGTCCCGAAAGGTTTCCCAAGTATATAGCCTTAAGCTATAGAGGGGGGGGGGGGGTGAATACAGCAATTTAAAAACTACACACTCTTTTCTCAATGTTTGTATGTATTATCAACATAAGGTAATTACAAACAAGCTTGAATGCGGAAAGGTTCAAGCTGAGATGACAGATACAACAGTATGTTAACTAATCTAAGACAGACTTAAACTAGTTATAATGAATACACTCACTAAGAATCACTCACTGTGTTTACAAGACTCAGAGGAACAGCTTGAATAAGAACAGCTTAGACACCAAGCACTGTTTTATTCAAGCAGACTTGCATGCATGAAAGACACACTTGAATGCACGTTCACTCTTCGCTTCAGCACTTAGCTTTTTGGCTTGTCCTTTCAATTCTTGGAATTTTCCTTTTATACTCACTCAGAGGATCTAAGAGAAGCTTCTTCATTGGACGAAAGGAAAAAGGTAAAGTCTTGTTGAAAAGACAACATAAACTTTTCTGCACATTCTGAAAAGCAGACTTGTCTTTATGTGGGCAGAACTTTTGTCTTTTCTTTTTGTCTACTGTTGCATTAACTTTAACTAAATAAGGAATGTCAACTTTGCGTCTTTCTTCCTTTGTTAAGGCCTATTTTGATATAAGAAAAGGTCTGTCACCCTTTTTCAAATATCCTTTTGTCTTCATTTGACAGAACAGCGTGGGCAGGCTGAGCAGTTCTGTTTTCCACTTTGTCTTCGACTTTGTAAACTGATCTTTTAGCCAAAAACAATACATGAAGACTTGGAAACATATTTCATAGAGTGTTTAGCCTGTTCAAAAAGAACAGGTTCTGTTCACAAAGAACAGAACACTTATAAACTGCCCAAGGTGCTCGCAAGTGTAGAGCAGCGTAGACAGTTTATGTCCAGCCTGTTTAGCAGACTGAACAGCTTGGACAAACTATCTTTGTTGCAACACATGCAACATACAGAACAACTTTGGACTGATATTGCAAATCATTTTCAGGTTTCAATAAGGCATATAACAGGCCTTAAATTCAACCTTCAAAAGCATCAACAGGTTTAATTAAGAATCTCCCCCTCAGATACAGAACAGGTTTGACTGAGGCCTTTTTGTGCCTAACAATCTCCCCCTATTTGCAATAACCAGTCTAAGCTGGCCTTATCAAAAATCACTATATATTTTTACAGTGCATTTGCTGAAATAGAATTACAACATCAAAGTAAAGTAAAAGATCAGTTTATATATACACTGATTCTTGATTACCTAACACAACACATGTTTTTACAAAAGTAAAACTGATGTACTGATGTATATTACAACTGATGCAAAAGAAAAATTACAACTTATGTAATTAATGTACAACTAATGTACAGCAGATTTTGGACTGTTTGTGTTGGGAGCAGATAATGGTAAGCCTGTCCAACTGATGGACAGCTTCCATTCTTCACCTACCTAGATGGTAGATGGACTTTACTATAGTGGAGGGGGACCTTCAAACATCTTTTCTAGTTGCTCCCTTGTATCCTCAAGTTATTCCATTTCACTTCTGATGATCATAAACTTGGGATCTTCAAGTTCACCTCTCTCATAAAAGCCTCTGAGCTGATCCTAGATGGCTGCTCTCCACCTGCTTGACTGCCTAAATGAAGCTGCAAGTCTGAAGGCTACAAGCTGTCTCAGATCCACCTTGTATAGATCTGATGCTCTTTGAAAGCATTTCTTCTGAGTTAAGGGATCTACAAAAAATGCCCCCAGCTCAGGCTCTTCAATAATCTTGCCATCTTCAAACTCTACTCCACTAGGCAGGCTGTAGTCAACTCCCTTCATCTCAACAGCATAGTCACCCTGTTCAATTAAGATAAGGAGTTGTTCAAGCTCAGTGTCTTTCCTTGTCCTCCTGGCCTTTATTTTTGGTTGTGTCACATAGACACCTTCACTAACTTCTTTTGAGATCAGACCAAGATTCTTCACTCTCTCCATCAACTTTTTGACATATGCCCTGATTGTCTTTGCATCTGACTTAGATTCACTTAGAGCAACTGCCAACTCAATCCATTCCCTGTACCCCATCTGTGCAACATCAGTGTAGTCATACGTTTCTAGTTCAAGGCCAGTTGCACCCATTCTGGTTATTTTCAACTTCCACTGACTGCCTTTTCTTGATATGGGAACAACTTTGACAATTGCTTCCTTGGCAAGCCTTCTATCAGCAACATCCTGAAATTTTCTTCTGGCCAAGTTGTCAAAGTGGAACTGAGCTCTTGCAGAGGGTACTTGTGTTTTGGTCATAGAGACCTGAGCACCCTTTTCTTTTTCTGCTTCCTTCTCTCCTGCTGATCCCTTAACAGCTTCCATTAATTTCTTTTGCACTTCCAGAGAGGACATTTTAACTTTCCTTGCCTCTTGAAGTGCAAAAGTCTTAGCAGGTTTGGCAGATTATTCTTCTTTCCTTAGAGCTTCCAGGGCTTGAAGCTGTTCTTCTCTGAACTCAAAGTATTTGTGCATGGGAAGACCCATTTCTTTAGCCCTGGATTTGTGGAATTTAATTTCTGCTGCTTTCTGCTGCTGGGGATCAACTGCTGCTTTTTCTTTTCCTTTAGCTGCTGTAGTGACAGCAGCTTCAGGACTTTCCTCCTCTTCTTCTTGTAGAATCAGATGCCTCCTTCTGCTGCTTGGCCTGTCCTCAGGAATGAATTCCTCCCCCATAGACTGAGTAAGGATTGGAGATTCAGCCTGAGTAGGCTGAGCAGCCTGGGAGGCACCTTCCATTGTACGTGTTTCAGATGCTCCTGCTGGTTGACCAGTGGGTATTGCAGGCACTGATTTCTCCTTAGGAGAAGAAGTCTTCTCCCCCTTAGACTTAGTCTTCGAGGCAGATGACTTCTCCCCCTTTGAAGGAGATGTATCAGCACCTTCAACACCTGGTCTGCCAGAAGACACGAAGTCAGCAGGCTTGCCAGCAGTTTTGGCAGCAGGCTTGGGGCCAACAAGGCTGTTCACTAAGAAGGCCAAGTTGTCCTTTACCTCTGCAAGCTGGGAAAGACAGGATTGAAGAGAAGAGGCCTAGGTGTCAGCAAGAGATGTCAGTTTGACAATGTTTTCCCTATCAGAAGCTGTGCAAGATGTAGTTCAAGGGAATCTTGCACACCAGCACGGTCTGATGACACAGAATTGGATAGGGAGCCAATAACAGTGTTCAAGCTGGCCAAGGTGGCAGGAATTGTAGAATTGCAAGAAGTGAGGAGAGATGACAGCTGTTGAGATATAGCTGCCATTGAGGACACTGAGTCATGTTGTAGTGAAAGAATAGAGGAAAGGGAAGTAGAGACACTTTGCAGCTATGCAGTGAGTGCAAGCAGCTGTGAAGAGTTGTCAGGTTGTGAAGTGGCTGGGAAGTAATCCTTGAACAGATCAAAGAATCCCTTAAGATGTTCAGACACAGAGTCTGAAATGAGAGAAGGTAGAGAGGACATGGAAGATTCTAAAGAACTAACTTTGTTGGTCAGTAGTGTAAGCTGATCCTTCAAAGGCAGGTCTTTAGGAGATGGAGGTGTATGGGTGGACTGTTTAGATTGTGTTGAGGGAGAGGAAGAGGATGAGGTTGGTGTATGAGGATGTGATGTAGAGGGAAGAGGAACAGTTGAAAAAAGCTCCATAGCCTGGGCAAAAGTAACATGGCCCAGCTTGGAGGGGTCAAAGGGTCCCTCAGCAGTGGCCGTAGCTGCATCATCAGGAGAAGAGGTTGATGTTGGGGGCCTTTCAGATGCTCCTTGTGTTGCAACACCTTCATTAAGGCCAGTGGGTGTTCCCTCTGCAGTGCCTTGGTGTAAAAGCACCTCATCATGGGGAGATGGGATATGCATTTCAACATCAGCAGTGGTGAAACCTGCTGATGGAGTTTGCATAGAAGGGGCAGCCTCACCCAAGGGATGGTATGTTCCCTGAGGTTCATCAGCTTGGGTTGTTGGTCCCTCAGCAGCTGTTTGGTGTAGAACAGCTGTATCATAGGGGGCAGAAATTTGAGGCTGAGCTGCTGATTGGTCTAAACCAGCAGTGTGAACACCTCGTGCAGACTCAGGGTGTAGAGAAGTTTGAGGAGGGGACAGTGTGGACTCAGTATGGAGTGGAGAGGGCTCCTGTCTTTCAATATTCTCAGCCTGTTGGGAGGCTGGAATAGTTGAGGTGGCTATCTCCTTTTGTACAACTGGCTCCTGTTGGGAGGAACCAGAGGGTCTAGGCTGACTCTGGGTGGACTCAGGTTGGAGTGAAGCAGGATCCAATGGTGCTGAACCTTCTCCCAAAATAGGAGAGGCAGCAGGGGTGGCTTCTCTTACAACTGAACCCTGTTGTGAGGGAACAGAGGAGCTAGTTGTTGGGGCTGATTTCCTTTTGGCTAGAGATTTGCGTTGGTATTGGATGGATGAAGTGGGTGATTGTGGAGGGGTGATAGAAACTGTTTGGACAGGGTGTGAGATTGGGTCAGGAACAGGTGGGTTGGCCTGTTCCCTGGTCTCAGGTGCCACAGAGGCACCAGCCACAAAGGATTCAGGTTCAACAGATGAACCAGGGTGAGGAGCCTGCTCCCTCTCAGCCACAGAGGCCAAGGAAGCAGACTCAGACTGAGCTGTTTTGGCCTTCTTGTGGACAGGCCCAGCTTCAGTGGTTGCCAGGGTCCTTTTGACAAGCTTGGCCCTGGCTTTGGATTTTCCCTTGGGAGCAAGTTCAGGATCCACCCTCACATCAGAGGGTCCTTCCACTAATCCTAACAGCCTCCTCATAGGTGTTGACAGAGGAGGCTCATTGGGTAGAACAGGTGTATAGAAAAATCTATTCCCTATTACAGGGAATGCAGCAGTCTTAAGTAAAGGCTGAGAGTTATATAAATGTTCACCACAATGATGCTTGAAGATGAGGCTCAGAAACCTTGGATACCGAACAACAGCTGGACGGTTTTATTGTTGTACCATGTTCCTCAAATTCAGAAAAATCCATTTGGCCATGTCGATTGTTGTCCCATCCACCAGCTGTAGAACAATGGGGACTTCATCACGGCTTAGTTGGTCGAATGAACCAACTTTACTTCCGAAGCACATTACCACCGAGGCAAATAGAAAACTGTAGGTCGGAGACAGGTCCTTCCTAAACAATGTTGCTCCGATTTTTGGTTCTGCTACACCACAGAAACGTAGCAGATTGCCCATTTGATCATCTTCAGGTTGAGGCATGTCATAGGGGTCAGCAGTTGGTAGATGAAGAACCTCCCTGAGAAGATCAGATGTGATCTCAATGGTCTGAGTCCCATTGAGAATAGTCCCTTTTATGACTTTGGTGTTAGGGTTGTAGGCACAAGTGTACCCAAACTCATACACCATCTCCTGGTACAGGACACCAGGAGTGGCAGTCATAGCATAGTTCAACGGAGGAACTTTGATAAATTCCACCATCTGTTCATAACCCTTCCCAACATAGTTTTTGGGAATAGTGAGGTTAGCAATGTAGTTAGTGGGTTTGATGGTCAGCATTGTGGTAACTGATGAGTGTTTAACTACATCATCACCAACGAACACCGGAAGAAAGGGATTGTTTCTTTGAGCCATTTGTGAAGGATTTGGGTTTAGAGAAGCAAAAGACACTTAGTCGATTTAGGGTTCTTGAGGATTTCTGGAAATAGTGAGGAAGACGAAGATGAAATAGTAGGGGGTATTTATAGGATTTGAATGTGAGTAGGTATGGGCGGTTGATTTGAAAAAGTCGTTAACGGAAAATGGAACGGTTGTCCATGTCAGACCGTTTGTTAGACCACTTGAGCCCTTTTTAATCACGAACACACGTAACCCACATTATTCGCAGTAATTAAGTTAAATAAAAACAAAAATTAAGTAACTTAATTGGGAAGAAAGGTAGTTAAAAACGGTTGGTCTAAGTTGTTGGTCAAACCTGTGATGAGCAGGGTCATCACAAACTGTTCACTTTTCAAGCTGTTCCCTCAATCAGGTTACAAGACAATGTCTTGTAAATCAGGGTGAAGGAATGAGCAGAGTGGAGAATGGACCATCAGAGCAGGCTGGACGAGTAAACTGTTTTTATTCAGCCTGTTGTATGTTCAAGCTATTCAAGAATTTTAGAAAAATGGCTAAGTACAGAAGATACATAACCTGTTCTGTCTAAGCTGTTCTGAGAAACTTGAGCAGTGTGAGACATACAAAGTCTTAGACCTTTGTGGACACTTAGTCACATTTGTTTAGCATGCCCAGCTTGCTGACAAGGTAATTAAACCTGGTTTCATCAAGAGGTTTGGTGAAGATGTCTGCAAGCTGTTCATTTGTGGAAATAAAACTTACCTCCACATTACCTTTCTGAATGTGATCCCTGATGAAGTGATGTCTGACTTCAGTATGCTTTGTTCTTGAATGAAATACTGGATTGTTGGAAATGGCTATGGCACTTGTGTTGTCACACAAAATAGGAGTTTTCCTATACACAAGCCCATAGTCTTCAAGCTGATGCTGCATCCACAGAATCTGCCCACAGCAGCTTCCAGCAGCAATGTACTCAGCTTCAGCAGTAGAAGTAGACACTGAGTTCTGCTTCTTGCTACACCAACTGATCAACTTACCACCAAGAAGTTGACATCCACCTGTTGTGCTTTTCCTATCTAGCCTGCAGCCTGCAAAATCAGAATCTGAATAACCTGTTAGTTCAAGGCTTGAGTCTTTGGGATACCAAAGACCCAAACCTGATGTGCCCTTCAGGTATCTGAAGATTCTTTTAACAGCAGCTAGATGAGATTCCTTTGGGTCAGCTTGGAACCTAGCACACAAACAGGTGGCAAACATAATATCAGGTCTACTAGCAGTTAAATATAGCAAGCTCCCAATCATACCTCTGTAAGCTGTTACTGAAACAGCTTTGCCACTGGCATTAGCATCCAATTTTACATTGGTTGCCATTGGGGTTTTAATAGGAGAACTTTGATCAAATTTAAACTTTTTCAGGAGATCTAAGGTATACTTTCTTTGATTTATAAAAATTCCAGTTGAGGTTTGTTTAACCTGTAATCCTAGAAAGAAAGTAAGTTCTCCCATCATACTCATTTCATATTTGGATTTCATGAGTAATGAAAAATTCTTGCATAGCTGCTCATTGGTAGAACCAAATATTATGTCATCCGCATAGATTTGAACAAGCATAATATCAGACTTTACCTTCTTTATGAACAGTGTGGTATCCACTTTACCTCTAGAATACCCATTGCTCATAAGAAATTCAGTAAGAGTGTCATACCAGGCTCTAGGGGCTTGTTTGAGACCATAGAGAGCTTTGTCCAACTTATAGACAAAACCTGGATGTTGTTCATTTTCAAAACCTGGAGGCTGCTTGACATAAACTTCTTCTTGCAGCTTCCCATTCAAAAATGCACTCTTCACATCCATTTGAAATACCTTAACGCTCTTATGATAGTCAATTCCTTCCTCCTGTCTATAACCCTGAGCAACCAGTCTTGCCTTGTTTCTAATGACATGACCTTGCTCATCCATCTTACTCCTGAAAACCCATTTAGTGCCAATTATAGTTTTGCCTTTAGGAGCAGGGATCAGCTTCCATACCTTGTTTCTCTCAAACTGATTATGTTCTTCTTCCATGGCAGTGATCCAGTTGGCATGTTTTAGTGCTTCATCCACCTTCTTTGGCTCCATTAGTGAAACAAAACTGGAGAACATGCAGAAGTTCCCTAAGCTGTCCCACCTTGTTTGTACCCCTTTGTTGATGTCACCAATTATTTGATCATTGGGGTGACATCTGATCCACTTAGGATCATTCTTCAATGAGGATTCTCCTGAGTTATCAGCAGCTTCAGCAGGTCCTGTTGAACAGCTCTCAAGATTTTCAGACACACTGTTGTCTTGAGCCTGCTCACTTGTTGAACATGACTGACCACTGTTGAACATATCAGCAGAGGAACCAGGAAAATCAGCATTGATAGGTTCAGGACATGCAGTTGTAGTTAAGTCAGTACACTTATTCACACAGGGTGTATTGACATAATCATCATCATGCCTATCATGGTTAACAGGTTCCACACTGGATGTAGTGGAAGCTTTTGAGTCCTCTTCACTAATTGAATGCATGAGATCATCAAAGTTTAATTCTCCTGAAACTGATTCAGGAACAGCTTTGGTGGAGACATTCTTGGACTCTTCAAAGGTGACATTGATAGATTCATCTATCACCTTTCTTTTGTTGTTGTATACTCTGTAGGCTTTAGAGATAGCAGAGTAGCCAACAAACACACCTTCATCAGCTTTTGGTTCAAACTTTGCCAGTTGGTCCCTTTGATTCAGAATGAAGCAGGGACACCCAAACACATGGAAGTAACTGACATTTGGCTTCCTCCCTTTGAGCAGCTCATAGGGAGTCTTGTTGAACCTTTTCACCACTAAGGATCTGTTTTGGGTGAAGCCAACAGTGTTAACAGCTTCAGCCCAAAATGATGACGGTAAACCAGATGCACACAACATGGTTCTAGCAGCTTCAATGAGAGTTCGGTTTCCCCTTTCAGAAACTCATTTTGTTGTGGAGTTCTTACAGCTGAAAAGTTTTGAGTGATTCCTTTCTCTTCACAGAAGTCTTCAAGAGTACTGTTTCTGAATTCAGTACCATGATCACTTCTAAGCTGCTTCACTTGGGCAGAGTTCAGCATTTCCATCTTTTTCACAAAACCGATAATTTCTCTAGCAGCCTCTCCTTTGCTTTTTAGGAAGATAACCCATGTGTACCTGGAGAACTCATCAACCATTACTAGAGTATATCTTCTTCCTCCTAGACTTGGGACATTGATAGGTCCAAACAAGTCCATGTGGATTTAGAAGAGAGGAGTATCAATAGAAAAATTATGTTTGGATTTAAAAGATGATTTTCTCTGTTTGCCTTTCCCACAAGCTGTGCAGAGTCTATCCTTAGCAAAAGTCATAGAAGGCAAACCTGTCACTAACTCTTTCTTACAAAGTTTGTTGATGTTCTTGAAGTTCAAATGTGACAGCCTTCTGTGCCATAGCCAATTTAGATCTGCATTTGTCCTTGTGAGAAAACAGGTTTCAGTTGTGGGATCAGCAGATTGCATGTCCACAACATATACACCTTTCTTTCGTTGAGCACACAGCACAACTTTGCCTTGGGGATCCAATATGTAACCCAGGTGCTCATCAAGGTTAACCTTGTAGCCAGCATCACACAGTTGACTTATGCTAACAAGGTTATGTTTCAGCCCAACCACATAGGCTACTCTTTTGAACACTGCAGCACCAGCTTTAAGAGTTCCATATCCCTCAGTGGATCCCTGTACATTGTCACCAAATGTGGCTTTTGGCCCTTTTTCAGGCCTGAGATCACTCAGCAGGTTCTTACAACCTGTCATGTGTCCTGAGCAGCCACTGTCCAAGTACCAAACCTGGGATGGTTGTTTTTCCTGCAGAGTGACAAGAAGAATATTAGTCATTTTTAGGGGAACTCATCACAGAGATGAGTTCTCCTACTTCATCAACATTTGTTGATGGACTTGTGATATCAACACTAATATTCCCTATTTGAATGGTATCAGTTTGGATACCACTCTCATTGACTGAGATGTTTCCAACACTGTTTATGTTAGGTGTGAAGGAACCATCAAGTCAGCTGGTCTCATGTCCTCAGTTTCAGGACAGTCTTTGGCCAGATGTGTCTTCATTCCACATTTATAGCATTTTCTCCTCTTAGCATTTTTGGAAGAAGACCTTTCAGAGACACATTCTGAGTTATTTCTGTTGATTTTATCAGCAGGTTTAGTAAACTTATTACTATTTGATGAATCAACAGCTTGAGTGGAAGGTTCAATAGCAACACCTTTGCCTGTCTCTTCTTTTCTCTTTTTAGGAGGACAGATGTCAAAGATAGGAAGCTTAATTGGCTTTTGAACTTCCACAGGTTTAGGAAACTTATTCCTAAATCTCTCAGGCTGAGCAATGGCTTTGCATTTGTCCTTCATGAGATGTGATTGATGTTGCCTATCACCGTATTCATTATTTCTGGTTTTGAAAAACTTATTCTCATTTAGAACCAGTTTACTATGATTAGAAAACTTATTTGAAATCACAGCACGTTTGGCTTCAACATGAGACTTACCCTTGTTAAATGCACACTGCTTACCTTTTGAAAACTTATTTTCAAAATGTTCAGCATTAAAAGGATTAGTGTGCCTTTTACCATCAGCTTTAGATCCAAAGCCTGTTTTGTCAACAGGTTTGGTGTCCACAGCTGCAGTTTGGGCATGCTTTCCTTTCTTTTTCTTGTGTGAATCAGTAGAGCACTTAGCAGGCTGATTTGATGGAGAATTCATTTCATCAGCAGCTTTTGAGCTAGGTTCTCACGAGCTGTCAGTGTTTTGAGGCCTGACAAACCTGTTTGTTGAGATTAATATGCCATTCACTTTTGAATGAAAGTGTTTGGAAGCTCACCAAGAGTGGACAAGTCTTCTTTCAGATTATTAACCTCAACAATGGAAGCTGCTGTGTCAAGATCCCCTCCAAGATAGGCTTGGATTTGTGCAGGGATTTGTTGACTTATATAGTGGCTGACGTTTTGTGTAGATTGGCACCAAGAGTCAAATATCTTTTGAAGCTTAGCATGTTTTATGTCTGTTTCTCTCTTTTCTTCAAGTAAAATAGAGTTGATGTGTTTTAATACATTAAGCTCAGCTTCCAACTTATGGAAACTGTCCAGTTTACTGGATTTTGTTTCAAGATCAGTTTTAAGTTTAGAGATTTCAGATAATAAAACAGTATGCTTCTCAACAGCAGCTTTCAGATCAACAAGCATATATTCAAACATTTTAACTTTTTCTTCAGATCTGTAATCCATAAAATTTTGTACCTTATACATCATTGTAGGGTTCCAGTTCTCCAAGCTGCTAAAAGCTTTAGCTTCAGCCAGATCCTGTTTGAAGTTGCTTGTTGATGGGACATCAGTGTTGGCCATCAGACAGTGATTGTCTTCTTCATCAGATGATGAATCAAACTCCTCCCAGTCACAAGTCTCTGCCATGAGTCCCTTTTTCCGGTTGGAAACTATTGAATTTTCCAACTTCCTAAGCTTAGCCATGGCCATAAGGTACTTAACCCTATAGCCATCATCCCTGTTTGTCTTGTGTGGTTTGGATGACTGACCAACAGCTTTTGACACACAGTCAGCAGTGTGACGTCCTTGATAAATTAATGATATAATTGTAATCTCCAGGATCGACTAACAACCCAATGAATAGACATAACAATTGAAATTGAATACTTAAGATAGAGTTAAGCAATTACACGCTAAAGCAATGAAAGTAAATGTCTACAGTGATAAAAGTCTAACTATTACATCAACATAATTGTTTTAGAAATAGAATTCCCAGCCCAAAGCTATTACATTCAAGTACCAATAGCTACTAAGGTCTCCGGGATATTGATTTGATATGCTTAAGTAGATGGTCCAGCTACACTCTTGCCTTTGCCTGTAAACAATGTGAGTCAACAGTAAGCTAAATGCTTAGTGAGAAAACAGATTATGCAAACAATAAATATTTCTTTACAAGCAATGTTTAACCATGGGCAGTGTAAGCCCCATGTATGTGAAAACAGGCAGTGTAAGCCTCATTGTAAGTGAAAACCATGCAGTGCAAGCATGGGTTGGCAGTTCAAATGCTGATCGGGGATGTGCCGAACCTGATGGGATACGAGTGGGATGATCAGTCCCCGACAGTGGCCTGCTGTCAGCCCCAGTCCAGGTCGCATCAGATTGTGAAGTAATGATCATGCAGTGCAAGCATGATGTAAATAGATGCACTTTCAAATGAACGCAAGCTACATGTGTGTTACATGTCAAGTACGAGTGTGCATCATAACAACAAACCATTTCATGAGTGCCAAATGAAGTATATGAACAACGTGAACATGCCATTGAATGTATAAACACGAATGTAAAAACAATAAATGTTCGAATGATAATCTGCAACTCACAGTGATTGGTTTTGTGACTTGATCCTGAATCAATGTGTGTTTTGATAACACCACAATGATCTGTAATGTAAGTGTAATAGTGAACATGTGTCAGTAATTGCTTAAAACTTGTATTCTGTAATTTTAAATGTAATTGGGTTCTGAATTCGGACCACATCCGAATTCGGATGGTCCGAATTGTAATTGGTCCGAATTTGGGGTGATGGTCCGAAGTTGGTTGGATCCGAATTGGGGTCCGAAAACAGGTATTGTCCGAAATTGATCCTTGGTCCGAATTTGGCTATGTCCGAAATTGGTGATCCGGATTGTGAATTGTCCGAAATAGGTATTTGTCCGAAATAGGTTGGGGTCCGGATTGGGATGGACCCGTAATAGTAATTGGTCCGAAACACTGTAGGTCCGAACTGGGTACGGATCCGAATTCGGATGGATCCGGACCGAGTTCATACTTGGTGAAATTTCCAATATTTTCCAGATTTACGTTTTTGACCATTTTTGCATGTTTGAGTATCTAAAATTGCAGATATGAACTTAAATACACTATTTCAACTTATATCATGTCATATTGTACCAAAATAACCCATTTATGTCCATTTTTCTTATGAGTCTCGATGAACACACACACTAAAACACACACTAATTTCAGAAATCATACTTAGGAGTGGAATTTGAATCTGAAATTTGGTATACTACAACATATATGCTCGATTTTAACATTCCCACAATTATTTCCAACATGCATACACATTTGCCTCTTAAACCTTAGAAATCGGTTTTTATAAAAACCGAACCAAAACTTCATAAATCCGAAAGATTGAATGATTTTTACCTCGAATCGTTTGTCGCAGCAGTTATAGTTCCTAATTTGCTACTTGAATCCAACTTTTGCACTTGAAATTGTTGAGTTCTTGGGTTTTCTTGGATTAAAGCCGAGAGAGAGTGAGAGTACGGTTTAGAGAGAGAGAGTGAGTTTGTGGAAATGAAAGGGTTTTCTCCTTTATATTTCTATTTTGACCCAATTGCACATTATACCACTCAACTTCGTATTTTCTTACTTAACTGATAATATGATCAAAATTTAACTTAAATTGACATAACATTTCATTAATACAAATAATTGAGTCTTAATAATTGTAAATTACACATAATTGAAAATTGGGATGTTACAGCATGGGCTCCACCACGCCTATACTTCGTCCGCGAAGTCATGCTGCGCTAAACAAACTTGCGTACTTAGTCTTCATGTCTTCTTCCGATTCCCAAGTATGATTAGCTCCCCGATGATGCTTCCACTTGACCAGCACCATCCTGATTTCCTTATTTCGTAGTTTCTTGACTTTTGTCTCCAAAATGCACTCCGGTTCATCAACGAACCTTAGCCGTTCGTCAACCTTAATGTCCGAGTGATCAGTCCATGGTTCCCTCTCGGGCACCAGACTCTTTCTTAAGTATCCTACGTGGAAGACCGGGTGAACTCCTGATAACTCTTCCGGCAAGTCCAAGTGATAGGACTGATTCCCAACTCTTTCTAGTATTTTGAAGGGTCCTATGAATCGAGGTGACAACTTTCCTCGCTTTACGAATCTCGTGACTCCCTTCATCGGAGAAACCTTCAAGTAGACCCAATCATCTTTTTGAAATTCTATCGCTTTGTGTCGGCGATCGTGGTAGTTCTTTTGTCGATCTTGTGCCGTTTTCATGTACTGCCGTATGAGTTGGATCTTTTCATTCGTTTCTTGTAGCAAAGCAGGACCGGCTATTGGAGTTTCTCCTGTTTCCCTCCAACAGGTTGGAGTCCTACATTTTCTGCCATATAGAGACTCGAACGGTGCCATCTTGATAGTGGAATGGTAACTATTGTTGTAGGAGAATTCAACCAATGGGAGGTGATCGTCCCAGTTACCACCCAAATCCATGACACAGGCTCGGAGCATGTCTTCGAGAGTTAAAATTGTTCTTTCACTTTGACCATCAGATTGGGGTCTGTAAGCTGTACTCATTGCGATACGAGTACCAAGACCATTTTGTAAAGCAGCCCAAAAGTTGGAAGTGAATCTACTGTCTCGGTCAGAGACAATAGACTTAGGCACACCATGCCTAATAACGATTTCGTTTACGTAGATTTGGGCAAGACGGTCGAGTGAATAAGTTTCTCGGATTGGAATGAAGTGAGCAGATTTTGTCAATCGGTCAACAATGACCCAAATGGCATCATGTTGACGACGAGTCTTGGGCAGCTTCGTTACGAAATCCATAGTAATATGGTCCCACTTCCATTCTGGGATAGGAAGAGGTTGCATACTACCATAGGGTTGCTGGTGCTCGGCTTTGACTAGTCGACATGTTCTGCACCTTTCAACATACTGACCGACATCTCTTTTCAATCCTGGCCACCAGAAGTCGGCTTTTAAGCCGTTGTACATTTTTGTGCTACCAGGATGAATTGAGAATTTAGATTGGTGAGCTTCTTCAAGTATCACTTCCCGCATGTTCCCGAACTTGGGAACCCAAACTCTGCCGTACACACCTTTGAGTCCGGTTCCATCATCTTGCATTAGTGGCAACTGAACTCTGATATTTTCATCCTTTACATTCTCCTCTTTTAGGGCCTCTAACTGAGCAGCCCTTACATCGTCTATGATCGTTGAAGTCAGTATCGTGGAAGTCAAAGCATAGCAATATGCCTTGCAATACGCTTTTCTGCTTAAGGCATCGGCCACTACGTTGGCCTTCTCTGGATGGTATAAGATCTCGCAGTCATAGTCTTTGATCAGCTCCATTGACCTTCTTTGCCTCATATTCAAGTCCTTCTGACTGAATATGTACTTCAAACTCTTGTGATCGGTGTAGAGCTGACACTTGGTTCCGTACAAATAGTGTCTCCATAACTTGAGAGCGAAAGTCACAGCAGTTAGCTCTAGATCATGAGTAGAGTAGTCTTTCTCATGTGGTTTGAGTTGTCTAGAAGCATAAGCTATGACGTTTCCTCTTTGCATTAGTACCGCACCCAAACCCATGCCTGATGCATCTGTGTAGACTACGAAGTCTTCGTTCCCTTCAGGCAGGGCTAACACAGGTGCTTCACTTAGCAGATTCTTCAAGTTGTCAAATGCCGTTTGTTGTTCTTCTTTCCACAAGAAGGTCGCGTTCTTGCGAGTAAGCTTAGTGAGAGGAACGGCGATTTTGGAGAAGTCTTTGATGAATCGGCGGTAGTAACCAGCCAATCCCAGAAAACTCCGAATCTCTGAGGCGTTGCGGGGTGATTCCCAGTTCTGGATAGCTTCGATCTTTGCAGGATCAACAGCAATCCCAGCACCAGATATCACGTGCCCCAAGAATTGGATCTGAATTGAATATTGAGTAAGTACAAGTTTACAAAGGGTTTATGATTGAGTATAAGGATCATGAAATTGTTTCGAATGTTGAGACGTACCTGCCTCAACCAGAATTCACATTTAGAGAATTTGGCGTAAAGTCGCTCTTTGCGCAGCAACTCTAGTAATTCTCTCAGATGTGCTGCATGATCCTCTTCGGTTTTTGAATAAATGAGAATGTCATCGATGAACACGATGACCGATTTGTCGAGCATTGGCCGACAGACTCGATTCATGAGATCCATGAAAGCGGTCGGCGCATTAGTAAGACCGAACGGCATTACCAGAAACTCGTAGTGTCCGTAACGAGTTCTGAAAGCCGTCTTTGGAATGTCATCTGGGTGTACTTTGAGTTGGTGATAACCCGAACGAAGATCAATCTTCGAGAAGTAACTTGCGCCTTGTAACTGGTCGAAGAGATCATCAATCCGGGGCAACGGGTATTTGTTCTTGATTGTGACTTTATTGAGTTCTCGGTAATCGATGCACATACGTAATGTGCCATCTTTCTTCTTGACGAACAGAACAGGAGCGCCCCAAGGAGATGAACTTGGGCGTATGAAACCCTTGTCGAGCAACTCCTGTAACTGCTTCATCATTTCCTGCATTTCTGCAGGAGCTAGACGGTACGGAGCCTTTGCTATTGGAGCAGCTCCGGGAACGAGATTGATACGGAATTCCACTTGTCGGTCAGGTGGCAATCCCGAGATATCTTCTGGAAAGACATCTGGAAACTCGGAAACGACTGGAACGGTAGAAAAAGATTGAACTTCAGCCTTTGCATCGACAGCGTAGGCTAAGTAAGCTGAACAACCCTTGGCAACGTGCTTTCGGGCTTTTGCGATTGAAATAAGGCATAAGTCGCCTTTGTGTCTGTCACCATAGATACAAATATCTCGACCCTCGGGAGTGGTAATCTTGATCATTCTTTTCTTACATACGATCTGGGCCTCATTGTGAACTAACCAGTCCATGCCTATTATGATATCGAATTCCCCGAACTCCATGGGAATTAGATCTATGTTGAACACTACATCCTCTACCAACAATGTGCAATTCCTATACACTTTATCTGCTATTACTAACATGTTGCTAGCAGTCTCTATGTCAAGTACAAATTGCAGTTTGGAAGTTGGCATGTTAAATTGACGAGCAAATGTAGTGGAGACAAATGAACGATTTGCTCCAGAGTCAAACAATACACGTGCAGGAATGGAATTAACATAGAACGTACCAGTGACCACCTCCGGGTCATCCTTTGCTTCTTCAGCTGTGATTTGGAATGCCCTTGTTGGAGCCCTTTGAGATTGATCCCTGCGAGCCGTGGAAGCTACAGAAGATCTTGCTGTTGATTGTGGAGCATTCTGATCTCGTGGGGGTTTCGGGCAGTCCCTTGAGAAATGGCCAAGTCTGTGGCAGTTGTAGCATGCATCATCTTTTCGTGGACAATGCTCCCAATGATGGCCCTTCTGCCCACAGCAGAAGCAGTACATATCCTGAGTCTTGCACTCCCCAGAGTGCGCTTTTCTGCATCGTCTGCAGTCCCTCATTTCAGAATTGGCCGAAAAGGCCCTTCCCTTCTTGGGTGATGATGATTGCTGATGAGATTGGGGAGAGAGTCGGGAGGATCCAGACTCCGGCTGCCTTTTTGGCGGCGACGGTTGAGTCAGTGGTGCGGCGGCTGACCCGATGACATATCCAGATAACAGAACAATCTGCTCCACATTTCGAGCGGCCTCTAGCAAACCAGCAAAGGTTGTATACCGAACCCCACTCATTGTTCGGCGAATCTCATAATCTAGTCCGGCCTCAAACCGGGCTATCTTCCTTTCTTCCGTGTCAACTTGATGCGGTGCGAACAGACTTAATCGGGTGAACTCAACGGCATATTGTGTAACCGTTTTCGTTCCCTGAGTTAAGTTCAGGAATTTTGCCTCGAGACGTCGCTTCTCGTCGGCTGGACAGTACTGTTGAGAAAACACTTCCTTAAACTCGCTCCATGACATGTGTGACACTACCTCCATCGTCAACACATGTGTCATTGCGTCCCACCACATAACAGCGTCCCTTGCAAACATAGCGGTTGCAAAGCGGACCATGTCTTTATCAGCACAGTCGCTGATTCTGAAAGTTCTCTCTGTGGTGGTGATCCATTCCAATGCAGTAACGGCGTCTCCAGTCCCATCAAAAGTAACCGCTCCGTTACTTTTGAAGTCCTTAAATCTGCAACCCCTTGATCGGTTAGAAGACCCAGTATCATCTTGCCTTTCTCCCTGGTCGTCCTGTTGTTGCCCCTTGTGCTTTCGCTTATCGGCCTTTCGTTTTGCCTCGGCCTCATCTCTGGCCCTTAATTGGTCAGCAAATGACTGAGCCTGCTCAGCCATTCGTTTGGATTGTAGCTCATTGTTTTGTTCCATGAGAGCTTGCATCATCTGGAACATTTGCTGAGGAGTCATATCGTCTCCTGACATGTTCTGAAATATAACAACTTATATTTAGAACATTTGATTGTAAGTCCTAAGTGTTTACAGTTACCCTTTGTGTTTCCCCGTGTGCATGTCAATCCTATCTTAGTTCAGATCATTACTTAGAAGTTCATTCTAATATCATAACCTAAGTTTGAGTCCAAGTCCTCGCGGACACTTGAAACCTCAAACTAATGCTCTGATACCAAACTGTGACGTCCTTGATAAAATAATGATATAATTGTAATCTCCACGATCGACTAACAACCCAATGAATAGACATAACAATTGAAATTGAATACTTAAGATAGAGTTAAGCAATTACACGCTAAAGCAATGAAAGTAAATGTCTACAGTGATAAAAGTCTAACTATTACATCAACATAATTGTTTTAGAAATAGAATTCCCAGCCCAAAGCTATTACATTCAAGTACCAATAGCTACTAAGGTCTCCGGGATATTGATTTGATATGCTTAAGTAGATGGTCCAGCTACACTCTTGCCTTTGCCTGTAAACAATGTGAGTCAACAGTAAGCTAAATGCTTAGTGAGATAACAGATTATGCAAACAACAAATATTTCTTTACAAACAATGCTTAACCATGGGCAGTGTAAGCCCCATGTATGTGTGTACAGGCAGTGTAAGCCTCAATGTGTGTGAAAACCAGGCAGTGCAAGTATGGGTTGGCAGTTCAAATGCTGATCGGGGATGTGCCGAACCTGATGGGATACGAGTGGGATGATCAGTCCCCGACAGTGGCCTGCTGTCAGCCCCAGTCCAGGTCGCATCAGAGTGTGAAGTAATGATCATGCAGTGCAAGCATGATGTAAATAGATGCACTTTCAAATGAACGCAAGCTACATGTGTGTTACATGTCAAGTACGAGTGTGCATCATAACAATAAATCATTTCATGAGTGCCAGATGAAGTATATGAACAATGTGAACATGCCATTGAATGTATAAACATGAATGTAAAAACAATAAATGTTCGAATGATAATCTGCAACTCACAGTGATTGGTTTTGTGACTTGATTCTGAATCAATGTGTGTTTTGATAACACCACAATGATCTGTAATGTAAGTGTAACAGTGAATATGTGTCAGTAATTGCTTAAAACTTGTATTCTGTAATTTTAAATGTAATTGGGTTCTGAATTCGGACCACATCCGAATTCGGATGGTCCGAATTGTAATTGGTCCGAATTTGGGGTGATGGTCCGAAGTTGGTTGGATCCGAATTGGGGTCCGAAAACAGGTATTGTCCGAAATTGATCCTTGGTCCGAATTTGGCTATGTCCGAAATTGGTGATCCGGATTGTGAATTCCGAAATAGGTATTTGTCCGAAATAGGTTGGGGTCCGGATTGGGATGGACCCGTAATAGTAATTGGTCCGAAACACTGTAGGTCCGAACTGGGTACGGATCCGAATTCGGATGGATCCGGACCGAGTTCATACTTGGTGAAATTTCCAATATTTTCCAGATTTACGTTTTTGACCATTTTTGCATGTTTGAGTATCTAAAATTGCAGATATGAACTTAAATACACTATTTCAACTTATATCATGTCATATTGTACCAAAATAACCCATTTATGTCCATTTTTCTTATGAGTCTCGATGAACACACACACTAAAACACACACTAATTTCAGAAATCATACTTAGGAGTGGAATTTGAATCTGAAATTTGGTATACTACAACATATATGCTCGATTTTAACATTCCCACAATTATTTCCAACATGCATACACATTTGCCTCTTAAACCTTAGAAATCGGTTTTTATAAAAACCGAACCAAAACTTCATAAATCCGAAAGATTGAATGATTTTTACCTCCAATCGTTTGTCGCAGCAGTTATAGTTCCTAATTTGCTACTTGAATCCAACTTTTGCACTTGAAATTGTTGAGTTCTTGGGTTTTCTTGGATTAAAGCCGAGAGAGAGTGAGAGTACGGTTTAGAGAGAGAGAGTGAGTTTGTGGAAATGAAAGGGTTTTCTCCTTTATATTTCTATTTTGACCCAATTGCACATTATACCACTCAACTTCGTATTTTATTACTTAACTGATAATATGATCAAAATTTAACTTAAATTGACATAACATTTCATTAATACAAATAATTGAGTCTTAATAATTGTAAATTACACATAATTGAAAATTGGGATGTTACAAGCAGCTATGTGGCCAGGTTTGCCACATTTGAAGCACTCAGCTTTGGTCTTATCAAATGCTTTCTTTTTAACAGCATTTGAGCTTCCCTGCAGCATGTTTCTTCCAAACCTTTTCTTGTTGAACCTTTTGACAAGCATGGCTATCATTTGCTCATCATCCAGTTCAGCAAGATCTGCATTGTCTTCCTCATCAGACATTTCCTCCTTATCATCAGCCTGTTGATCAGGTTGAGTGAACACATCACTCACTTGACTTACAGGTTGTCTCACACTGGCCACAAAGGCTGCACCTTTCTTAGATATTTCCAAGGCATTTCTCTTCTGTTGCCTTGACTGCTCATCATTCAGTAAGGATCCGTACAGGTTAACAAGATCCATACTTCTGATGGTACATGAATTCCTTAAGATTGTAGAAAAATAATTCCATTCTTCAGACAGGATGTCTAAGAATTTGTTTACCAAAGTCAGGTTGTCCATGGTGATCCCAACAGCTTTG
Source organism: Centrapalus pauciflorus (assembly GCA_020465985.1). Classification (NCBI taxonomy): domain Eukaryota; kingdom Viridiplantae; phylum Streptophyta; class Magnoliopsida; order Asterales; family Asteraceae; genus Centrapalus; species Centrapalus pauciflorus. The sequence goes on from JAANYP010005059.1 coordinate 120,677, forward strand.
AGATCATTTACAAGAGCAGTAAACCTGGTGTAGGTTTCAGTGAGAGTCTCCATTGGTTTTGCAAAGAAGAGTTCATACTGTCTAACAAGATTATTTAATCCTGTTGTCTAGTGTGATTGTGGGTCCATCATAGACGGTACACAAAGTATCCCACATCTCCTTTGCAGTCTTCATCTTCTCAACCTGTTTGAACACATCATCAGGCAGAGAGATGACCAGATTATTTCTGGCCTTTGCATCAAGAGCCACCAGTCTTTTGTCTTCATCAGACCATTGAGCTTTTGCTTTCTCAAATGTTCTGATTTCAGGAGCAGCTCCTTCAACAGCAGGAGTTATGGTTGTAACAGAGGTTGGCACATAGGGACCCTCCATTACAATCTCTGGTAGTTTCACATCCAGATTCTCTAAGTAGAGCATCATTCTGCACTTCCAACCAGAGAAGTTCTGATGATTGAATTTTGGAGGTTTGCCCATTGAGCCATTGTCATAGTATGAGGAACTTGCAGCACTGTTGTCCATTAAAACTTTAGGAGAATGAGAGATCTAGAATGACACACACTCTAAACTGCTCTGATACCAGTTGTAGGTCCCGAAAGGTTTCCCAAGTATATAGCCTTAAGCTGTAGAGGGGGGGGGGGGTAAATACAGCAATTTAAAAACTACACACTCTTTTCTCAATGTTTGTATGTATTATCAACATAAGTTAATTACAAACAAGCTTGAATGCGGAAAGGTTCAAGCTGAGATGACAGATACAACAGTATGTTAACTAATCTAAGACAGACTTAAACTAGTTATAATGAATACACTCACTAAGAATCACTCACTGTGTTTACAAGACTCAGAGGAACAGCTTGAATAAGAACAGCTTAGACACCAAGCACTGTTTTATTCAAGCAGACTTGCATGCATGAAAGACACACTTGAATGCACGTTCACTCTTCGCTTCAGCACTTAGCTTTTTGGCTTGTCCTTTCAATTCTTGGAAGCTTCCTTTTATACTCACTCAGAGAATCTAAGATAAGCTTCTTCATTGGACGAAAGGAAAAAGGTAAAGTCTTGTTGAAAAGACAACATAAACTTTTCTGCACATTCTGAAAAGCAGACTTGTCTTCATGTGTGCAGAACTTTTGTCTTTTCTTTTTGTCTACTGTTGCATTAGCTTTAACTAAATAAGGAATGTCAACTTTGCGTCTTTCTTCCTTTGTTAAGGCCTATTTTGATATAAGAAAAGGTCTGTCACCCTTTTTCAAATATCCTTTTGTCTTCATGTGACAGAACAGCGTGGGCAGGCTGAGCAGTTCTGTTTTCCACTTTGTCTTCGACTTTGTAAACTGATCTTTTAGCCAAAAACAATACATGAGAACTTGGAAACATATTCCATAGAGTGTTTAGCCTGTTCACAAAGAACGGGTTCTGTTCACAAAGAACAGAACACTTATAAACTGCCCAAGCTGCTTGCCAGTGTAGAGCAGCGTAGACAGTTTATGTCCAGCCTGTTTAGCAGACTGAACAGCTTGGACAAACTGTCTTTGTTGCAACACATGCAACATATAGAACAGCTTTTGACTGATATTGCAAATCATTTTCAGGTTTCAATAAGGCATATAACAGGCCTTAAATTCAACCTTCAAAAGCATCAACAGGTTTGATTAAGAATCTCCCCCTCAGATGCAGAACAGGTTTGACTGAGGCCTTTTTGTGCCTAACAAAGCTACTCAATAACCAAATGATCAAATGCAACCATTGTGACTCCAATATAAATCACAATTGATGACAAAAAGTTCCGAAAGAAGTATGATGATCAAGAACCAAAAGCCCAAATTATAGCCAATACTGGAATCTAATAACCTTACCCAATTAACAAACAATTAGTTAAGGACGAAAATCAAAACCCTTAGCCGTAACCAACGAATCAACAAAGACAATAAACCCAACAAAGATGGCCGAAAATACTCACAAAGCAATCCTTGATTGCAACGATAACCCCAAACCAATTCGAAACTTCGATGAAACAAATATGAAACTCAAAAACTAGCAAATCATGAATCAACAACCAATTTCGAAATAAAATAAGTCCCAAAAAATCCTCTAATCGATAATCCAAATGGTCATATTAAAGATATTTTTGTTCTGAATCTTCATTCCAAAAATCACAACGATCTAACGGTTTAAGAACTCATACCTTCATTTTTACTACTAGTGTGCAAAAATCCACAATTTCAATCTACAGCTAACTTCAACGATTAATAACTCAAAGGGATAAAGTTCAATCGATAATCCCAATAGTGAGATTGACTATATAAGTGTTTAGAACATACAGTACAAAAATCATGACGATCCAACGGTTAATGAAGTCAAAAATGCGTTTTCCCCACAACTACACAAATCTGGCCGAAAATCTCGAAACATAACAGCTACATTCGACGATAAATATCTCCAAATACAAATCTCTCGAATCAACTATCCTAATGGTCAAAGTGAAGATATGATACGTATGTTGTGAACCTACACACCGAAAATCATGACGATCCAAAGCAAATCCGGAACGTTTAATTTTTCACGGCAGACTTGGCCGAAAATTATGAAACAAAACGACAAACCAAATGGTAAATCGGTGCAATAAACCGAGAACTCAACAAATCAACAACCTGGCTCAGATTCCATGATGACAAATATATGACCGAATGATTTAAGGGTTTATTATTCAAGCAAAATAAGAATACAATACAATGGAATGAATAGAAAAACATTAGCAACTCTATATATAGAGTACACAACCCTAAAATGTTAAACCCTTAAAGCCCAGTTACATATACGGCCCATCAACTTCGTTCCTTTTAACTTCTTTCATATTCCAGTCCCAACGGGCTCCTTCATCAAATATCTCTTTTCTGTTTATTGCAATTTTACTATCAGTGAGATCATAAATTCTGTATCCTTTTGATTCTATTACATAACCCAAAAAAGTTTTCTAGCTTTTTTATCAACCTCTTGACATCTGGAATAAGGTAGTAACAGATAGACCTAAAGATCTTCAAATGTTTGATTAAAGGTTTGATACCTGTCACACCCCGATACCCCGCTTGGTAACGAGGCGTGACGTCGCGGAAACAAAGTCACAATCATAATGGACGACCACTATATGGGACGTTTTCGAAATACATAAATTATAAATATTGTTTTCCAAACACGGAAATAAAAGAGTTCACGAATGATGGAGACTAAAATACATGACAAAAATAAATCTAGTTATGCAAATAAATCTCCAAGCTTGAAATGCCTCGTGACTTCAAAAAGCTTGTAAAATCTTGACCATTAGCCATGGATGCGGAAAAAATAGCCCTACGGTCCTGAGAAAAACATGCTAAATACGTCAACATAAAGTTGGTGAGCTCATAAGTTTACTCGATAAGTAAGACATTGTATGGAAAAAACACAAGATTTCATTGAGTTTATAAACAAAAGCGAATCATATAGTTTAAGTATTACCATAAGACTCATGACCCCAAAACTTAACTTTTGAGTGCCCTTGTGGTAACCAACACCATAATACCAAGAATTGTCAAATAATTATACATTCGTTTACAATTGGTGTGACCAACCCGGATGGGGGCGTCAACCCAAATAGATCTATCCACATTATATATACATACAATTATCATATCTTCTACCCCAATGAAAGCATGCCATGTGGCCAACCATGATTGGTTGGTGATTTTTTTCTTTTTTCTTTTTACATTTAAACTTTTCATAACATACTCTTATCTTTGTGTTATATTTTATTTAACCCTTCTATTTAATAAAAATTTGTTTGGTCATCTTTATTATTACAATATTTTCTTACATATTTAAAATTATTTTTAATCATATATATGTTTGGAGTTGTCTTTTTAAAACTATTATGTTATGTTTAATTTTATGAAAAACACTATTATTCAAATGCACAATGTAAGGTTCTAATGAAATTGCTTTATAATTTAAAATATAACTAATTAACATTTAGATTTTGTATTAAATATGATTCTGTTTAAAATTGAACATTAATATTATAACGTTGGTAGACCATAATCGGTGTGTTAGATATATTACCATTATAACTTTACTTGATTTGATCGTAAAATCAACAAATTAAGTTGGTGATTAAACCTAAGCAATGTCACAATTTCAAAATATGGTTATGAATATTCAATTATTTAATTCTGATTCCGATCAGATTTAATACATGGTTTGTAATTTTGACATTACAAAATCCAGAATAATCAATGATATGAACCAACTAACAATATCATTTGGCTTGCTTCTTGGATTTATTTCACTATATTAGCTTTTCAATTACATTATTTGATTTTGGTTCAGTTGATTGAAAAATATTTATTCATTTTTTTATATTCATTTTTGTAATTAATGTTTTAGACCCCGCAGCAACGCGCGGGTCTTCAATAACTAGTTATTCACGTTTACGTAGTAATTAACGGTTCATGATTTAGGGCGGTGGTGAAGTAACAATCTTCTGTAATACGAAAAATGATTCAAGTACTTGTGTCCATATAAAATAAAAAGTTGAACATGTATTCTCACCCCAAAATAATACGAACAATTAAAAATGGGGCTATGAAAACTCACAGTAAAAGTGATGGCAAAAATGAGCGTAAAATGGAGATTGCGTTGATGACTTGTGATGAAACTTGATGGATTTAGCCGAGTCCTAAATGACATGAGGGACTTAGTAATTCCCATAAATGATAATATGCATGTATGTTGGTTTTTATGTTTAAATTACTCAACTTAACAAGTCCATAAATAAAACTCATTTAAAAAGGTCAAGTTTAAATATATAGATATTCCAGGTTTTATCGAGGTTTTTCGGCCTATTTTGTGGCTATTTTTGACCAAGCTCCAAAATGATTTGGGTTTTTATATTCATAGTCATACAACTACTATATACAAGGAATTTTTCAAGGTAAAAACGGACATTTTTCGATGTGTTAGGTTAGGGAAAAGGCTCGTTAAAAACCCTATGTTGGCCATATTTGAGCTATTAGACCTTTCGGTTCCCAAACAGTATTTGGGGTTTCAAAACTCCGTATTAAAATATGAAAACCTTCATATATATAGTTAAAACGTAGATCTAACTTCTGAAATAAGAATCAACTCATTTCGTTAAGTTTTGAATTAGTTATGATTTTTCAAAGTTGATGTAATATTTCTGCCGAAAATCCGAATTTCTTAACCTTATAACTTGTGATTCTTGTTGTTTATTCAAAAACCACATGTATAAAAGGTTATGAAACATATTTATATTCATTGTTTTCATATATGCTTACATTATGTGTTTATATATTTATAACCACATTTGAAGAAACAAACTTTAAAACAAAAATAGTTGTTTATAAACTTGGTTTTTAATGAAACTTGTTGTTCTTGGTGATTATATATATTATCCAAGACCTTTAATAACATAAATAAAAGGAGTATTAAGATATTATTTACTTACTTTGATGAACTAAGAGTATGCAAGTAAGTAGAAGAAAGTGTTCTTGAACTTTGTTGCACCAAGAACTCTTGAAAGAAACTTGAAGAACAAAAATTTCAACTCTGGATTTTTGTGTGTGTGGTGGTCGGATTTCACAAGGGAGAGAAGAGATAATTTTGTTGTTTGAAGGTGTGAAGAATGAATAAAGATGAAGTCTCTATTTATAGATGGAAAAAGTGAAGTGAAATGATGAAATGTTGGAGTTTGAGTGCATCTTTTAGCAAAATGAGTGGATTTAAAGTTGATTTTGATGGTGAATGGGAGATGTAACAAAAACATGAAGTCAAACTCTATACTTGTACCATGAGGGCCGACCTATAAGGTGTATTTATGTTGTTTTTTTTTGTATAAAAGTATTTCAAAATGTACTCTTGTATTTTCTTTTTTTATGTAATTTTATAAATACTTATGAAATACACTAGTTTAATGAATTGTTTTAGTCTTGCATAATTAAAGTTATGTAAGTTTGTTAATGCATGATTAGTGTTACCAATCTTAATTTAATTATGCACTTAGTTGAATTAATCCAACATATCATAAATCTGATCGGATTAATTACTTTGCCGTTTCATCTCACCGATGAAATTATTTCTAAATGTAATGAATTTTCTTATGAAATTTGTTAATCACTTTGATTAACTACTAATGACTATTGATTTAGTTATAAATGCTAACCTGGTTTTGTGCCGGTTGTTACAATACTTGACCAAGCTTCAATTAGAGTATTATCAGTTACAGATTTTGTTACTAATCAATTAAGCAAATACACTGATGTAGCTAGCCTCAGCCCAAAATGTTTTTGGTAATTTTTTTTCATAAATCATTGATCTCGCCATCTCCATAACAATTCTATTTTTTCTTTCAGAAACTCCATTTTATTGTGGTGAGTATGGAACTGTAACCTGATGTAATACTCCTTGTCATTGAAGAAAATCTTCAAACTCATTAGAAGTGTATTCTCCACCATTGTCAGTTTTTGAGAATACACAAAGTACTACCCCTTTGCACTTCGATAAGTTTCTTGAAATTCTTGAATGTTGAAAGAACTGAAGCTTTGTTGTTAAAAAATAAACACAACACATTCTTGTATAATCGTCAATGAAAAGTACAAAGTACTTGTTGCCACTCAATGATGATGCCGACATAGGACCACAAATATGAGAATGCACAATATCTCGTTTTTGTGTGGCACTTGTCACACCATATTTTCAAAATGGCAACCTGTGACTTTTTCCCAATTCACAACCTTCACATTTGGGATCAACTTCAGTGATGGCAGGCATATTGTTCACCAATTGAGTTGTATACATGTGCTTCAGTGTTCTATAATTGAAGTGACCAAATCTTTTATGCCATTTCCAACTATCATCTTCCATAATAGAAAAACCACTAGCATTTGCGACATCAAGCTTCTAGTAGAAATCATTATTCACCATATCAAGTTTAGCTACTTCAAAACCAACAGCGTTTAAGACATAACATTATTTAGAAACTTAACAACATTTTCAAAATCTATTGGTTTTTTAAAAGATAAATGTATCCAAAATATCTATTTAAATGTTGTGATTTACATATTAAAATGTCTAATCATATTTTAAAAGCATACGAACCTATCTTTTAGGGATTTGTGTATATCTACGGCTGGGGTAGTCTCAACCACATCATTCGTTGCAACAACTTCATTACCAGTTCCTTGAATAACTGTTTATGTATGATATATGGAAATAAATACAAGTATATAAATTATAGAAAAAATTAAAAAGATAAAATAGCATTATAGAGCGATAGGTGTATACCGGGTGATTGGATTTGAACTTGTACAATGTTGTCTGATTCAGACGAAAATTCTTGTGAGAGACCAAGAAAAAAGCTTGGAATTTTGCGTTCTATTGCTTTAACATCACTTCATTTCATACGATTCTTCTAGCGGCTGAATCTTCCTCTACTTTCCTAATTTTATCATCCACATCCTCAAGTACTCTCGGCTCAGCAAACCATTGAGTTAGCGTCTCATTCACATTTGAAAGTTCAACATTAGAACACGACCCATCTCCCATTGATGTTGGAATTTTTTGCCGGACATTGAATGGTTTGCAACATGCAGAAATAACATGATTAGTTCCTGGTTCATTGAACTTGTCCGAACATGCAAAGAAGTTGGCAATAATGTTTTTCTTATGAATCATAGTGTACTCCGGGTATACATTCAAAGCATCTTCTGCAAGTTGGTTGGCTGATGCTTTTGCACCATATAATGTAACAATACACTCATCCATCAAACTAATATAGTATTGCATTGTAATTAAAATCATTGAGAATTAGTCATACGAATTCACACATGTTAAATTGAGCTTATCCAAAAGACTTTAACAATGGTATATGTGGAAGTGAAACAAGCTTGTCATTCTTTTATCGTGCTGCTGCTGATGTTTCATTACATGTTTGTTTGCATAAGAATTGTCACTATGTTCATCATCATTATCTGGAAAGAAAAACATATATTGAAACATATATATGTAACATTTAGTCCTGATTACACAAGTATAAAATATAGATATGCATTTATGCATATTATAGCTTTCATTGAAACGTATACATGTTGGCTATAAAATGAACATGTGTCGTATTGTGCATTACTTATGTGTGTTACTTATTGAACATGTGAAACATAAAATTAACATGTGTCGTATTGTGCATTACTTACCTACACATATATGTTGAAAACGAACACGTGCATTGCAAAACCTAACTTGATTTCAGGGTCATTAATTATGTGTGAAAGTGACATTTGCATGTTATAACAAATGTTGAAACGAGTATACTCTGTCAGGATCTAAAAATATGAATAACCAAGATTAACTGATTTGAAATTTATCAGAGTATAAATCAATAATCTTGCTTTGAATCAAAGTTTAATTAAGAAGTTTGCGGAATAACACTTAATTATTTTAACAAAAACTTTCAGAACCAATGAAGCATAAAACATAAGAAGTAATCAAGACTGTTTGTATTGCTGAATTCAATGATTACAATCACCTCTAATCTGTTTTGATTAGACGAAGAACACAGACTGTTCTTAGGGTTTTACAACCTTAGAGGCTTATGAAAACTTAATCAACAAAGCAATTACAGACTCAATATATGCAGAAAACTTCTATACATACAATAGAATGACCTATTCTCTGTATTTATATTGCTTTTTGGACTTGTTTCCTTGAAGGACTATGACTTCTCTGATAGTAGATATGCTGGAATCTTCGTGTAGATATCTTTCCTGAAAATCAGCACTTTCTGTTTATGAAACTGTTGAGCAGCTTGAATCACTTGACAACATGAACTGAGCAGCTTGAGTTGTTTTGCTCTGGCAGCTTGAACTTTTACACTGGCAGCTCGAATTTCTTCAACTAGCAGCATGAACTTTGTATTTACATGAAAAATCTACTAACAGTCTGAGAAGTCTAACTAACAGTTTGAATGTACTTAAACTATTTCCCAACAATCTCCCCCTAACTTAAATTCTTTACACAAGACTTTAAGTTCTATACAAAAATGGAAATGAAAAAGTAAACTGTTATTCACAAACCAAGGCTTTCAAAAACTTACAACTGTGCAAGTTTCTGATCTACAGCCTTCAAAAATTCTTTCTTCATCTCATCTCTATCACAAGATACCCTAACAGATTTTATCTTTTGGTAAATCATAAAATTCGAGATTGAAGAATATACCAGGTCCATCTGAAAATTTGATTCTGTATGTCCTTGACTTGACAAACAGACCAACTTGCTTGACCTTCTTCCCCTTCTTCACAGCATCCTCTATTTCTTTCCTTGCAGATTCAGGGTCAACAATTGATTTTAGATCTTTAATTACTTGCTTCACTTGTGGTAGAGCAGATCTAACTTGTGATACAGACCCAATGTTGTGCATCTGATAAGCTCATCTCTGGTCAACTTCTGAACCATCTGCCAAAATGTATCATATTCTTCTTCTGGTCCAGACTCCCTTCTTACCACAAACTTAACTCTCAAGTTATGGTCATCCAGGGACTTAGCAAACCAGTAATTGATTTGAGGCTTTGTAAAATCATGCTGATCAATCAACTTCTCTATCTCCATGGCTTTTTGCAGTTGTTGATCAAACAGCACTCTTTTAACTTGATATAGCTTTGCTTGTGAGGATGGATCAGATGTAGGAATAGATGCAACAGCTTGTTCAGTAGGAACAGGAGCACTGGTAGCAGCTTTAGTTTGGACTGATTGAGTTGATGGTTGGACTTCTTGGGATGGTTGAGCTTCTGGAGAGACTTTTGTTCTCTTTCTTTTGTCCATCTCCTTGTCATGAATCTCCTGCAGCCTTTCAGTAGACATGGACTGAGCCATTTTCTTTGGAATACCTGCTGCAAAGGAAAAATTGATAAGAAATCTTCTATGCTCAGCCTTGGAGTGCCTTGTTGGCATCTTTCTCTTCTTTTCACCTTGTTTGCCCATAAACCCCTTTAGGTAATCACCTAATGTCTCATCATCATCTATTGGGGGCTGGGCTTGCTGATCTAATTCTTTGTCCATTTCTTCTGCCAATTTCTTGGCAACTTCAGCATCAAAGGCAATCTGGGCTTCTTTGGAGGAGAATTTGTGCTTTGGAGACTCAATGAGAATGCCCTTGCCCTTGTCTTTTACAGAAGAGGATGTTGCTTGGACTGTACTTGATGGAGCTTGAATGCCTTCCCTGATCACAACTCCAGTGACTTTTGAAGGAGCAGCTTGAGTTTCTAGGCTAACAGCTTGAGAAGCTGTTGGGACTGCTAGCCTAGAAACTGGGACTGTTGGTGCTACTTGGACTGTTGTTGTTGTTGGAGCTGTTTGGACTGATTTAGGAACCTCCTGATTCTCCCCCTTTTTTGGAAGCATTGGTTTGGTCAGAAGGACCTACAACCTTTGCCCCTTGGGATTGAATCAAACGCTCTAATTGAATGAGCTTATTTCCACAAAGGGTAAACCCTTTATGAAGATAATCCATCCTCTGATTTTGAGCCATTTCTGATTGCTTTAGGGCCATTATTTGTGCACCCTGTGCAGCAATGATGGACATTTGGTATTCCAACATAGCTACAACAGGTTTCAGCTTGGGATCCGTCAAAAGCATGAGTTGCAGACTAGTCTCAAGATCAGAAAACACCTGTGGTGCTTGTGATCTATCACTGACATCAATACCAGAAGTAGAAACCTCTGGGCCCCTCTTTTCTTGGTTCTGGGGACTTCCAGCTAGTGTTGGCACACTTGTTGTTGCCATGGGCGTGGTCTTAGCTATGTTGGCACTGTCCTGTGCCTCTTTTGCAGAGACATCAGTAGTGCCAGCCGCAGAACCCATATGAACCATCTCTGAAGAGATGTTCACCTCCTGAGTGAGAATGGGAGTTTCTTCTAGTGGTTCCCTTTGGATATGCTGTGCAGGAGTATCCTCCTGCACAGGGATATATGGCTCTTGCTGATGGGAGGAGGAGGAAGGAGCTCCTGGTCCCCTTTTTCTTTTGTATGTGTTTCTGAGTGGGCATGTTGGCTGTACAAAAGGATCAGAGGGAATATTTGTATCATGAGGAGTGGGTTGGGGTCTTGGGGTTGTAGCAGTAATGTTAGGTTGAGCCTGCTCAAGACCCTCTCCTCTGTTTCCTGAAATGATGTTCATCATTGCAGAGGGCAATGGAGAATCTACACTGACAAAATTGGCACTTGGCTTTATCAGCCTTTTGATTGAAGACAATGAGTGCCTATGGGAAACATGTATCCGTTTATGTAAATGTGGAGATGGGCAGGTGTGTGCAATTATTTCTGCCAAAAACCTAGGATACATCAAAAATTTCCCATTCTTTAGGGAATGATGCCTTAACATCCCCTGAAAAATCATGTTTGAAAAATTGAACTGTTGGCCAGTAGAAAAGCACACTAAGGCAGTGGCAATATTTGAAGAAAACTCAGACCAACCAGTTCTTTTGGGGCTTAAACATTGCTGAATGATGTGCACAAGGTATTTCCATTTAGGAGAAAAATGTGCCTTAAGAAAAGTAAAAGAATCAGCAGGACCCCTATAACCAATGTTTTGAAGACCAAAATGTAAAGCTTGAAGGGATAGGTTGGTCATACCTGAGGCATCTTGAAGATGCAAGTGATGTCTGATGGATTCCTCAGTGATATTGATGACAGTTCCATCAATCTTGGATATGAGAGTAGGCACTCCATTGATGGTTTGAACAGAAGCATGATTCCAAAACTGTTCAATATGGGAGATGTATATAGTAGGGTTTATGGTTAGGGCATAATGAATATGTGAGTGCCTGAGGAAATCCATCATTGCATGAAACGGTTGAAGTTCAGAGTGTTTTAGGGTGTATGGGAGGCAGTTATGCTCTTTTACGAACTCCATGGATGAACAAACGATGGTTGTAGGGTTTGAAAGAAGAATGTGTGATTCGTTCAGAGAGAAAGCAGAAGGCCGTGGAAGAAGAATATGTAACTGGTAGTTACAACTGAACGAAACCGGGACCTTTAAAGGTTTCGAAAGGGTTGGGTCCCGCGCACACATTTGAAAAATTACCCAAATGCCCTGCACACTTTGACAGATCAAGTGAAAATAACTAGCAGTCCGAGAAAATGAACTAGCAGCATGAGAAAAGACTCATGCTGTTAGTGTAAAATTGTGCAACTTTTCAATGGAACAGTGTCTCCCCCTTAAATTAGCATACTAAGTCGATAATAATGAAAACCAATTAATCCATGTTTACCATACCAATATTTGATATTAGGAAAGTGAACCTTCCCACATCAAAAGGTTTTGTAAATAGATCAGCTAGCTGATCATCTGTATGTATTTTGGTAACTTGGATTAACTTCTTTTCATTACAATCTCTGATGAAGTGAAACCTGATTTCTATATGCTTGGTTTTGGGAATTTCACTGGGTTTTGCACAATGCTAATTGCACTTGAATTGTCAATATAAATAGGAGTGGATAAGAAATTCATACCATAGTCTCTTAGCTGATTTTGAATCCACATTACCTGGGAGCAGCAGCTTGCAGCTGCTACGTATTCTGCTTCAGTGGATGAGGTGGAGACAGTTGTTTGCTTTTTGCATTGCCAAGAGACCAGTCTTGCTCCTAAGTATTGACATCCACCAGTTGTGGATTTTCTGTCAATGTTGCATCCACCATAGTCACTGTCAGAATAAGCAGTTAGTTCAAAAGGAGAGTCTTTAGGATACCATAGACCTAAATGTGGTTGGCCTTTAAGATATCTAAAGATTCTTTTAACAGCAACCAAGTGAGAATCCTTTGGAGAGCATTGAAATCTAGCACACACACAGACAGCAAACATAATATCAGGTCTTGAAGATGTTAGATACATGAGAGATCCTATAAAGGATCTGTATAGATGAATGTCCACATCTATGCCATCTTTGTCTGTATGGAGCTGTTTATGAGGATCATTGGAGTGCTTGCAACCTTTGTGTCTTGATAGCCAAACTTTTCCAATATGTCTTTGACATACTTTGATTGACTTATGAATAGACCAGTAGGCTTCTGTTTAACCTGCAGCCCTAGAAAGAATGTGAGTTCCCCCATTGAACTCATTTGAAACTTTTTGTGCATTAGGGCCTCAAATTCTTTGCACAACCTATCATTAGTTGAGCCAAAGATGATGTCATCAACATAGATTTGGACAAGTAGAATCTCAGCTTTGATGGATTTAGTGAAGAGTGTTTTGTCCAGAGTGCCTCTCTTGAATCCATTCTATAGAAGATATGATGACAGTGTGTCATACCATGCTCTGGGGGCTTGGTGAAGACCATAGAGAGCTTTGTCTAGCTTGTACACCCTGTCTGGATACTTGTAGTTTTCAAAACCAGGAGGTTGACACACATACACTTCCTCTTCAATTGTCCCATACAGGAAAGCAGACTTAACATCCATTTGTAACACTTTAAATCCTTTGAAACTTGCATATGCTAGAAACAGTCTGATGGCTTCAATTCTTGCTACTGGAGCAAAGACATCATCGTAATCTATTCCTTCTTCTTGAGTGTACCCTTGTGCTACTAGTCTTGCTTTGTTCTTGATGACTATTCCTCTCTCATCCTTCTTGTTTCTGAACACCCATCTTGTACCGATTGCTCTCTTGCCTTTAGGAAGATCCACCAGAGTCCATACATTCTGAATTTTGAACTGTAAAAGCTCTTCTTGCATAGCTTCAATCCAGGATGAATCGTTTAATGCTTCTGATGCCTTTTTGGGTTCCAATTGAGACATGAAACAGGCATGTTCAAAAGCAGCTAGACTGAATTCAGGAACTGCTAGTTCAGCAGCAGCAGTCTCATTTTGAACCATTTTCCTTGTTTGAACAGGAGTGCTTGGATCACCCAGTATTTGATTGAGAGGGTGATACTTGTGAACTCTTAGTGTGGGCTCTCTCTCTGTTTGAAAAGAAGTTCCAAGGTTTGTATCATCTCCATCAGAACCAGTGAGTGGTTCAGTTTCTGAAACAACTTGACTTGAATCTGGGACTGTTTCCTATTGTGTTGGAGCTGTTCTTTCAGAACTTTGGAGTGGCACTTCAGTGTCTGGATTTGTATCATTCAGGACCCCTGGAGGATCACAAGACAGAAGTGGTAGAGTGGTGAAATCATCCCAACTTGTTGAATCTGCAGCAGTCTGAGACTTTGTGCCAACAGCATGAGAAATTGTATTGGCAGTATGAGAATGCGTGTTAGCAGCTTCAACCCTGTATGCATCAGCTTCTGCAGTATACTCAACAAAGCTCAGAGAAATTGTTAGTGAATCTAAATCAAACAACCAATCAGGACCAGTGCCTTTGATATTAGCAGTATTTTCATTAAATTCAACATTGGCACTTTCTTCAATTGTTTTAGACACACTGTTGTATACTCTATAGGCTTTGCTTTGAGTCGAGTATCCTACAAAGAATCCTTCTTCAGCTTTACTCTCAAACTTCCCTAAGTGAGTCTTGGTGTGAAGAATAGTACATGGGCATCCAAAAGACTTGAAGAAAGCTATTAGGGGACTTCTGTTATGGAATAACTCATAGGGAGTTTTTCCTTGAGATTGGACAACTTGAACCCTATTTAGAACATAACAGGCTATATTAACAGCTTCTGCCCAGAAAGTCATTGGCAGATTTGAATCAGCTAGCATTGTTCTAGCAGCCTCAATTAATGTTCTGTTCTTTCTTTCAGCTACACCATTTTGCTGTGGTGTTCTTGGTGCACTATATTGTCTAGCAATGCCTTTGGACTCACAAAAACTGTTTAGAATATGATTTTTAAATTCAGTTCCATTGTCTGATCTTATCACCTTAACTTTGGAATTGGATTGGTTTTCTATCTTAAGGATAAAAGACTTAACTAGCTCAGCAGTTTCATCTTTGGACCTAAGAAAGTAAACCCAAGTAAATCTGGTGAAATCATCAACAATGACTAAACAGTATGCCCTTTTATTCAAACTCAAAACAGAAGTTGGACCATATAGATCCATATGTAACAACTGAAGAACAGATGAGATTGAATTTACTTCTTTGGCCTTATGAGAAGTTTTGTGTTGCTTACCTTTAAGACATGCTACACAATGATCATCACAAATGAACTCCTTTTGTGGTAATCCTCTTACCAGATTCTTTTTAACTAAATCATTCATGGACTTGAAGTTCATGTGACACATCCTTCTATGCCAGAGAGCAGACTCATTTGATGATGCTTTGGATATTAAACAGCTTAAAGTATTTGATTTAGTCAAGAGAGCTGTGTCCAGGCAGTAAACATTGTCCTTTCTTGGTGTTCTGAGTAAAACAAGATTTTCAGGAATTTTGAAATCCTTTGAAAGAACAATGCACTCAGAATCTGTGAACAGAACAATGTTTTGCTTGTCACAGATTTGAGAGACACTCAATAAATTGTACTTAAGCTGTTCAACATACAGAACATCATGGAATGTCATATTGCCTGCATTAACAGTACCTTTACCTGTAACCTTACCTCCTTTTGAGTTGCCTCCAAATGCAACAAAACCTCCATCAAAACCTTTGAAATTTGACAAGCATTCAGAATTGCCTTTCATGTGCCTAGAGCATCCACTGTCCAGATGCCATCTTGTTCTATGAGGAGACCTGTGGTTGCCC